>CASCKD010000130.1:42500-85000 GCA_949152435.1 Gastracanthus pulcherrimus | reverse complement strand
GCGTGACTTCTCTCCTTCCTCTGGGTATTAAATGCGGTTTTAACTCTTCTTTTGTCTTATTTAACAATTCTTGTAAAGTATGGTAGATGGAAGATGGATTTTCAGTCTCTGAAAAGCCTTTAAATCCAGTACACTCACTGCTTACGGATGAAGAGGACTCGCTGAATATGTTTTCGTCCGTCACTTCGTCCAAAAGACGCAGATCATATTCACGATTACGAAAAATGTTTTCATCCCGAATAAAATGATCAGTATCACTATCTTCTTCACAACTCGTAGGTCCAAATAACGATATCTCGCAAGTAAACGGCTTGATTGTTTGTGATGTATTACCACCTCCAAACCTGTATCACCCATTATTACCGGTAATAATTCACTGTAAACTGATGTTTCCGTTGTATTGAACGTGCTGCGGATAAATGATTCAAGAAGATTACCTACACCACGATCCACACAAACGCGTTTTGCGGGGTACACGAGTCTCCGAAGAAGTAAGATGCCTGTACAATTGGGATACGTTGATCAAAATATCTATGAGATTTGGCAGTATTAAATGACGCAATTTAATTCGAGAGCCCGCAAAGGGGGTTTGTTTGCTGAATGCATTGAGGAATATTTTACGCAAAAAACTTTTGCTTCCGGATATCCACCCGAGTGTATCACGGATGAGGATAAGAAGCGATATGTGAATGAATTTGAAGCAGCTAAAGGTATAATATTGGATAAGGATGCAATACGTTTTAACGCGGGCCTAAGATATGTAGCAAAGTTGTGTCTTAACTCATTGTGGGGCAAGTTTTGTCAGTGCGAAAATATGTCGTAGACTGAAGTGGTGACGACACCAGAGAGATTGATGGAGTTACTCATCAGTGCAGAAGTAGACATTAATGGAACATTGCCTGCCAACATTGAGACACCCTACTCCAACTGGTGCTACAAATCCGAAGCTGTGATATCGTCTTCATCGACAAATATTGTCATTGCTGCATTCACCACGGCACAAGCACGATTAAAACTGTTTGAGTATCTGCACGCTTATGGACCTTGTACTCTCTATCATGACACTGATTAGGTCTTTTACGTCATTAAAAGAGAGAATAGCGAGCATTATTTACCGATCGACATGATGTTAGGTTGCCTTACGGATGAGTCTCCAAGAAGCATTCATTCCCCGAGATTTTATTGGTAACAAAAGAGTTTGGCGAAACGTTTTTCAATCGTCGTTAAGTGGTTCGTCGGCAGAGGGCATTACTTACGCTCTTGCGTCACGCCCATGCTCTGTGAACGATCTCGCTGGTAGAGGTGGTGGTGGTGCTAGTGGTGGTAATTATAAAGCCTCATCTGCTTGTAGCAGTAGCAACAGTGACGTCTCCGGTGACGGAGCTAGCGCTTTACCAGACAAAAGAAAGAGATTGAAGAATAAAAAGACACATGTTGTAGAGAAGAATAAATAAAAGGAGAAGAAGTTTTGGCATTGAGGACAGAAGTTCAAGCATGGCGTCGATTAAGCGGGGATTTCAAGAAAAAGACAAAGAAAAAGTGAGTTTACAAGAAGACGATAATTAAAAGAGAGAGATATACAGCGCTTTGGACACATTGATTTATTTAGTACCGTTTGAGATGCATGTACCTGATTACAGATTCTGTGGACCAGGTACTAAATTAGCGGCACGTGTCGAGCTTAGGGGCGTTGAAATTAATCCTTTGGATGAAGTCTGTCGTCAACATGATCTCGCTTATGCTCACAAAAAAGGTAATCGTTGTCAAGCCGATCGAGTTTTAGCAAAATACGCTTTCTCTCGTATACTTGCGAGGGATACGGAATTTGATGAAAGAACGTTAGCTTTAATGACAGCTTATTGCATGGTTAGTAAAATAACTTTTGAAAATTTTTTTCTCGCATCAAGAAGGCTATAAAGAAAAAACCAAAGCAAACAAAAAATAAATCTAAGAGGAATGATAAAAATAGAAAGGAAAAGAAAGTGAATAAAATAGTGTACAATGAATAAATCTTTCGAAAATCTTTACTACAATCCACCGCAGTCACCGGCGTACGCTGCTGCTGATAAACTTTTTCAAGCTACGCGTAAAAAATACGGACGACAAAGTGTTATTGAATTGCTCGATAGTCAAGATGCTTACAACTTACACAGATCTGTTAGACGACGATTCTCAGGGCGAAATTACTATGTGCAAAATTTTTACGATGTGCGGGAAGCTTATTTGATGAACGTGAGGTCGATAAAAGCTTATAACGATGGCTACAACTAACTTTTAGCCTTTAGAGGCGTAGTAAGCAAGTAGAGATTTGTGGAGTTAATCAAAGACAAAACTTCGAGAAACGTCGCTGATGCATTTAAACGTGTCTTGTTGAGAAGTAACAATCGAAAACCGGTGTGTCTTCAAACCGAGAAGGCAAAAGAGTTTATAGGTCGCGAAATGCAAGAAATTTTGAATAAATACGGGATAGCGTATAGAGTGGTATGCAGTTCTGATACAAAGGTCACCATCGTTGAGAGATTTATAAGAACTGTGAAGGAGAGAATATGGCAATATTTTACTCACAAAAACGAGTGACGTTACATAGTAAACATTGAGCGATAAAGATGACACCAGCATCGGTGACTATGTACGATGTTGTCAAAACTTGTGAAAATTTAAAGTGTCGATATGGCAATCATGCTTTTAGACAGCGTAAATACAGTGTTGGTGATTTGGTTCGAGTCAGTCGTGCAAGAACGTCTTTGCCAAACGTTACGAGAGCGGATACACATGGAAAATATTCAAGAATACTCGAATATCTTTGACACGTCAACCACAGGTATACTTTTTTAAAGACTTGGCAGATGAAGACATTGATGGATTTTTTTTACGCTGTAGAGCTCAGTAGAGTTCGGAAAGATTTAAATGTCGACATTTTCGAGGTTGAAAAACTTTTAAAGAGTAGAGGCAAAGGTTGCTCTAAGGAATATTTTGTTAGCTGGAAAAGTTACCCCGATAAGTTTAATTCTTAAGTTAAAGCGAGTCGTTTTAAAGGGATATAAAAAAATGCAGGACCAGTTATATCTCATTTTACCTTGTAACAGTAGCCTACAATATTTTAACGACAACACCACAACACACTTTATTACACAGTTACAACAGCAAATACGGCTACAAGGTTCATCGTCAGTCGCGATTACGGAGGTTCAAATACCGCTGACTTATCAACATGTGCCATCGGATAAAGAAGAAGAAGACAGAAATGTTATCGTACATAGTATATCAGACACATCTCTAGAGGCAAACAAATTGAGAGTGAGAAATTTCAGTAGTACTGTTTCGCTGATTCAGCCAGGCATTTATAAAGACGTACAGAGCCTAGTACAGGAAATAAATAATTTAAACTGTGCGAAGAATCATTTGGAGGTTAGAATCTAGTGTGGTGGATATGTGACGGTTAATAGAGTTTGTGCAAAGACGGTTTGTGCCGAATTTAGTCACGAGCTTTATCTGTCCAAGAAATTGCTAAACATGTTGGGATTGGAAAATATATACCGCATTCTTAATAAAGATCAAGATCCTGCAGAGGGCAATATGCCAGCTCATCTTTCCAATGGCTTACCAACGATGCTCATGATTTAGAGTGATATTTGTGAATCTTACGTAATGGGAGACGTAAAATCACGATTATTGAGAGCAGTATCGTTAGATATAGACGATTACACGTACGGTGGTACCAGAATCAAAAATTTTTTCTTCCCATGTACCTACCTCTATTATTCAGTAAGTTTCAGACCATCAAAATCGATATATGGAACCAACGTGGAGATCCAATACCATTCGATTACGGTACGTGGACGGTGATACTAAAATTTTAAAAGAATAGACTAAAGTGCTTGTGTTATACATAAAAAAAGGAATCGGTAAGAAGAATACTTCAATATCCAAGTTAGTAGTGGTGAGGGTATCTTTGGTTGGGATTCTTACAATGGTGGGGCTGGACGCAATTACATTGGCTCCCCCTACCAGAGAGACCATGGTGGGATTGGTTCATTCCTGGCTGGTATATTTCGTCGTTTTCTTCCACTCTTTAGCCATGGTGCCAAAGCGGTTGCGGAGGAGGCTGTGTATGCTGGAATGAACATTATGTCTGACGTTGCCACTCGAAATACACCAATGAGAGAGTCATTACGCAATCACATGAGAGAATCTGGCGAAACTCTGAAGAGAAAGGCTGACAAAAAACTAGATAAACTGATGGAGGGGTCAGGATATAAAATGCCCCGCCACGTTCATCCTCTTCAGTTGCAGTTGATCGGTGGACCTCTCATATTCCGCAGGCAGAAAAAGGAAAAGAGTAACTAAAAATAGGGGAAAGGTATCAAGGCGCAAGTCAACCGGTGTTGAAAAAGGTAAAATTAAGAAAAAGCAAACGAGAAAGAAGAAGACTAAAAAAAGAACAACGAGAGATATTTTTGATAGTTATAGATGTCTTTCTTACATACCCATTAGTGCGAATGTCTAAAGTCAGAGCTACTCTTGTTTAAAATTCCTCCAACTCAGACGACGATCGAAGGCTT
This sequence comes from Gastracanthus pulcherrimus, assembly GCA_949152435.1. Taxonomy (NCBI): domain Eukaryota; kingdom Metazoa; phylum Arthropoda; class Insecta; order Hymenoptera; family Pteromalidae; genus Gastracanthus; species Gastracanthus pulcherrimus. Next base: position 80,438 of record CASCKD010000130.1, on the reverse strand, counting down.
TCTCTGGATAAATTACAAATCAATATCATCGCTGACAAACCACTCACCAATGGAATTCGTTGTACCTCGTAAAAGCGAAGAATACATTCATCTTGCTCACAAAATGCTTGGTCTACGTGTCCATCTAGACTGTGGTACACCTATTGCTGATTTACATGCAGATCCAGCACCTCCAATAAACAAAGTTTGCCCTGTTAACAATTTAATGGGGTAGGCCTGGTTTAAACCCAAAAACAGACTTTTTTTAGAGTCCAGAAAACTTTTTATGTTTAAAAGCAATCATACCGAAAATTTGCATGCTATCAAAACGCAATAACATCTTAAATTTTACGTTGTTAAACCCCAAAATCTTGATCCTACACGTCACAATAAAACACTATTTTCAATACCATATTTATTAAAGGAACTATGATCCTCACACAATTTTTTTTTACGGTTATTCGACTCCTTATGACATATATTACAAAAAAAGGAGAGCACGTTTTCTTAAAAAATTTTTTTGTTAGTATTTTTTGGACATCTAATCAACTTTCTTAAAAATACTAAAAAAAAATTTCATGAAATCTGTTGGACCTCCGAAAAAAATAACAAAAGAAATTTTAACGAAAATGTGCTCCGCTCTTTTTGTAATACATGTCAAAAGGAGTCGAATTACCGTCAAAAAAATTGTTAATTGTGTCACCCTGATTCGTGTGAGGATCAAAGTTCCTTTAATGAATATAGTATTGAAAACAGTGATTTATTGTGACATGCTGGGTCAAGATTTTGAGGTTTTACATAGGCAAAATTTAAGATATTATTATGTTTTGATAGCTCAAATATTTTTAGAATGATTGCATTTAACATAAAAAGTTTTCTGGACTTGTATACACGTCTTTTTTTGAGTTTAACCCAGGCCTGCTCCCTTATTGCATTCATTATTTAATAAATTGGATGTTTTCTTCAGTAAAAAATCTGTATCACCACCAACCAATGCGTACGCTTATACAGCTTACATTGAAACGCTGCTTAACTATAGACCTGCTGCAATAACCGCTCACTTGACGAGTGTCTTATGGTGTGAAGATTCTCCTGGAAAAATAAATGATGTGGTAGATGCTATCGAGGGACTTGTTCACCGACGAAAACTGCTATCAGTAGGGAAAGCTATCGACTTAAAAGGTCATATACACGGAAGACTTTAACCAAGAAAAGTTGCTTATAAACGATGTTAAGGTAAGAGTACGCTTAGTAAAATCTCGCAATAATTTTACCTTGATGGATCCTATGGGGTATTTTTTCTTATATGTCGAGAAAGCTAATCTTTTAATAAGACGTGTAAAAATTAGTCGAGGAGTATTACTTATGCATGCTAATGCACTTTCAAAGACAACTGTTAATATCCTCTTGCAAGAGAAGAAGTAAAGGCTGTTACCATGCATAACGGTATTCATGGCGATACTTTGGATAACGTTATATTAGGTCAGATACCAAAACGAATTATAATTGGTTTTGGTAACAATAAAGCTTTTAATGGCGATCGAGAACTTAATCCTTTTAACTTTAAACATTTTAATATAAGTTTTATGTGTTTATACGTTGATGGTGTTCAAATACCTTCGAAACCTTTACAATCCGATTTTAGTTCAAAAAATAAGTTGTATGTTGACGCTTATCATACCATATTTTGGGATAGAGGTATACCCTTTGTTAACGAGGGTAATCAAATCACACGCGAAGCGTATCCTAACGGTTATTGTCTATTCACTTTTGATTTAACACCCGACTTGTTGGCTAACGATTGCATTCACTGGAACTTGATTAAACACGGTATTGTTAGAATAGACGTGAGATTCTATAATTCTTTGAGTGACATCGTAAATTGCATCGTATACGCAGAATACGATAATATTTTGGAGATAGATACGTCGCGACAAGCTATCGTGGACCTTAGTGTATGAATTTGTAACATGTAGATGTCGCTGGTGTGCATATATTTTGGAATCGTTCCCAGGAAAGGTGAGAGAAAAGACGCTGCTTAATGTAGACTTAGGCTTTATTGGAAATTCGTTCGTCGGATACAATGAGCGTCGATCGTCGAGCGGTGCTTGCCGATGCGTCCAATCAGCACGAGAGGCAAGCTGTATCTGACTCGCTTCTCGCCACCTCGAGGTGGGGGAGAAGCAAGCACAAGATGGTCGCCTCTGCTGAGCTAGTACAGCTCCCGGGGACAGAGGCGCTGCTTGCGGCGATGAACCGGGGGCGCCACAGCCACTCCCCCTCCAGTGGATCTGGCGGGTGGCAAGAGCCACGATACCCTCTTCTTGGCGGGACGCGGTTGCGTGTCATCGGGTACGCATAGCGATGAGGGTGGCGAGGCCGAGATCGGAGGCTTTTGAGCTGGAGTCGTTGGAACGGCCGGTGACGTCGCTGGAGTGGGCGGCGGCGTTGTAGGTCCGGGCGACTTCGTCACAGGTTCGGGTGGCGGCGTCGTGGGACCGGGCGACGGCGTCGCTGGAGGCTGGAGGGGTGGGTCGGCCGAGTCTCCGTAGGCCGGCTTTAGGCCGTCTGTGGAGATCGTGCGGTGTGAGCCGGCGATGTCGATCACGTAGGCTCGCTCGCTCGCGCGCCGGATGACCTTGTGTGGGCCCGTGTAAGGGGCCTGCAGAGGCTTGCGAATCGTATCGACTCGCTTGAAAACATGCGTGCACGTCCGGAGATCCTTGTAGACGAAAGGATGGTGTTCCTGGACGTGTCTCGAGGCCGGGACTGCTTTGATTGCCTGCGTCAGGCGGCGAAGGTCCTTGATGAAGGCTGGAGCGTCGGCTTCTGAATGGCTGGGGGTGGTGAAAAATTCACCCGGCATCCTCAGCGTTGTGCCGTAGAGCATCTCGGCCGGAGATGCTTGTAGGTCTTCCTTGAAGCCCGAGCGGAGGCCGAGAAACACCGTTGGGAATGCGTCAGGCCATGGCGTGAGCGGGTCGCACATGAGCGCCGCTTTGAGGGTTCGGTGAAACCGCTCTACCATACCATTCGACTGAGGATGGTAGGGAGCGGTGCGTTGTCGGCTGCAGCCGATGAGCTGAGTCGAAAATTTTCCGATTAATCGTTCATAAAAATATAGATAAAAGACGTGTGAATAAAGGTCATTTTATATATTTTCGGGTACGCTGAATCCGAATCCGCTGACCGTTTAACCTTATCACTCCAGGATTTGCTCTAACCTCAAGAAATACCTCAAAAACGCTCAAACAGGCATGATTATGGCTAGATAAAGGTTCGTGACGATGCATTTGTTCGTTTCAAGGGTCGCGTATTTCAAATCCAAGGTCCGTTCAGCTCGTTCAATCCAAAATTTGCCCCTAGCCTCAAAATATTTTTCAAAAACGCTCAAATAGGCATGATTACGGCCAGATTAAGGATTGTGACCATAAATTAATACGTTTTCGAGATCGCTGATTTTAAGTCTAAGGTCGGTTTAGCCCAACAAGCCCAAAATTTGTCGCTAACCTCAAAAAGTACTTCAAAAATGTTCAGCGGGCATGACGACTGCCAGATGAAGAATCGTGACCATATATTTATATGTTTTTGTGGTCACTGATTTCAAATCCGAAGTCCGTTTAGTTCCATCAGCTAAAAATTTGTTTTTAACCTCCACAAATACCTGACAAACGCTCAAATCAAGCAAACAAAAAATCAAGAATGATATGGCATTTTTTATAAACAATGTAAAATGCTTTTTTCTCAAAAAAGCCATCTTTTTTTTTACTCAATTTTTTTTTATAGATAGCTAGTCTCAATACCTATATGGTCATATACATGACATTTGGAATATTTTTGTTTTTTAAGAGATATAAACGAAATAAGAAAAAAATTTGATGTACCCCTAAGTATAATGATTATACGTATATAGCAGAGCAAGAATCTGTGCATTAGGCGAATACGTGTACGATTATTTATATATGTGTGTGTGTACACCATAGAGGAGTATAACGCATGGTACTAGAATTCTCCGCAAGGTGGCTAAAACTCATCTTTTGCTGTCACGTAGATAATGTTAGTTATTTTAGCTTATTTAAGGAACCCAGTCTAGTTATCTTAATATATATAGTATTACTTATACATACTAAGATTTCTCTTGAATTATGGATGAAATTTATTCAACAAAGAGGCGCAAGTGTCCAAACTTTTTTGGATCACACAAAAAAAAACGTATATGATGCCACTGTTAAATTTAGAAAATTGGAGAATTTAGCAGAACTTCTTCAACAAAGTTTTCCTAACAAAGCAGTGCAGAGTTCGGATTATGTATGCTTCAATTGTTATGAACGCGTTAAAAATATTGAACAAAAGGAAATAATTGATGCGATTCATTCAGACAATTATACTGACTTGGACAGTGATACTGAAGACCATGATTTTCGAGCTAGCACCCCAGAGCGGATTGAGCATTTAAACGAAACCTTAATTTCAAGTTCTTTTGGTAATGTTTTGCCACTTAAAAGGAAGCGAGGTATTGACGATTCATCTGTACAAAGATACATTGTTAGAAAAAAATCAGAACTAGTATCTTCATTCTCATCTGCAACTAGCTCAAAATTGTTAGAAGCATACAATGTTTGCATTGATGAATCACATGATGATTTGACTCAATGCTTCTGCAATGAATGACTCAATAACTTGCGAGTAGCGCTTGAAAATTGTGACAGTATCAATGAGAAAATTAGATTTTTAACGTTGCTTCCTTCGTCATTAACAAAATTTAGTATTTTATCAGCATTTCCCGAAGTAACTGTTTATATGATTGACAAAGCAAGAATGCTTGTAACAACTAAGGGAATATATTCTGAACCTGACGCGTATACTGGTCATCCATTGGACGAAAAGTCTACAAAAATTGCCATGGAATATTTTCTAAACGATGACTTTAACTGTACACGTCAAAGCCCTAATAAGTGTGATGTTGTGACTGTTCAACAAAATGGAAAAAAAAGAAAAAAAAATAAAACGTTATTTGACACGCAGTTTAAAAGAGGCGTATAAACTATTCAAACAAAAAAACTCAGACATAAAAATCGGTATAACAAAGTTTTATACATTAAAACCAAAGTTTGTTATGTTGAGCCCGTCGAAGGAAGTGTGTCTGTGCATTTACTGTGCAAATTTTGATTTATACGTTAATAGTCTAAATAATTTCCTAGGAGGCAAACATTCAGACCTCGACAGAGTTCGTTCTACACTTTTATCGGCAATTGTTTGCTCCAATTTGTTCGATAAGTGTCTTTTTCAAGAATGTACTTTATGCCCAGGTTCTGAAAATATCAACCTAAGTTTGTTTGGATTAGAGACAACTAATGAACATGAGGAGATTGTTTTTGCTATGTGGGAAAATGGCCATCTTGTGAAGAAAAGATTAACAATCTCCAATTTTTTTAGCGATCTTTCTTCTTTGTCAGTCAAAACAAGCGTTCATTTAAATATTAAAAATATACAAAGAAAAGCTATAAAAGAAGAGAAAGAAATAGCTGCAGCTAACTCAGGTCATCTAGTACTGCATGGTGATTTTGCTGAAAATTGGGCAGGGATTCACAGTAACCCTATTCAAGGTACTCACTGGGTTAATCAACAGGTCTCTATTTTCACATCAGTTTGTTATCAAGGAAAACTAACAAAAACTTTTGCTGTCATCAGTGATGATAGAAAACACGATTCTGCCCATGCCTTGTTAGCAATGGAAAAAATAATTGATTCAATGGAAAATGATTCAACCGATTTAATAGATCAAATATCGATTATAACAGATGAAGCAGCAAGCCACTTTAAAAATCGATTTCAATTATATGAAATGAAAAATGCTTCCATCAATAAAAAATGGTTGTTTTCAGCTACAGGTCACGGGAAAGGTGCATGTGATGGTGTTGGCGGACTAGTCAAACACTATGCAACTAGACATAATCTTCAGAACAGTCATATTGAATCAATACAAGATGCCAATCCTTTTGTAACAAAAGTTCAATCTTATACTAATAATATTAAACTAATCTTACTACCAAAAGAAGATATTGAAGTTTTTAGACAAAATAAAATAAAAGAGTGGCTTAAGGCTCCGAAATATAACGGCATTCAGAAAACCCATGTATGGAAAGTAAATGTAGGTAAAAAGAAAAAATCTTATACAGGTCGAACTGCTCTTCATTCTTGAACAAAATTGTTTAATAAAGAGAAACAGAAGAAGAAGAAAATCAACTCAAAGAATCGTGTTAGCAGGAAAGTTAGAAAAAGCAATAAAATGTCTAAAAATCATAAAAAAGGGAAAAATACATAGGATTTTTTCTTGCACGACAGTGCTATGGGGGAACATAAAATTTTTTTCTAATTTCGTTTATATCTCTTAAAAAACAAAAATATTCCAAATGTCATGTATATGACCATATAGGTATTGAGACTAGCTATCTATAAAAAAAAATTGAGTAAAAAAAAAGATGGCTTTTTTGAGAAAAAAGCATTTTACATTGTTTATAAAAAATGCCATATCATCCTTGATTTTTTGTAAAAAAATTTTTGAACTTGGCACATTGAAAGAGTATCACCAACAGCATCGAATATGTACAGAATTATTTTCAAATATCCATAAAAAGACGAATTAGAACGATTTAAAAAGAAAAAAGTTTTCGATTTTTGAAAAACGAAATTTGAGGAGTCCTTTTTTGAAAAAAGCGTAACACATGCAATTTTGATGTTATCGAAAAATAAAAAATACGTATACGCTTATTTTCCGAGTAGAATAATATACTATAATTTGAGCTGATTCGGAGAGATAGGTGCTGTCGGCCCGCATGATTTGAGATGAAATCGGTCATATATATTATAATAGGGTGAATAATTGTTTATAACTATTATTGTTGGCTAATAAGCCATCGACCGGGCTGCTGTTGCAACGCGTGCTGGTGTTCGATGCCTCTCCTACCTGTATCCAGTCAGCGTGTGCCGCGCGCAATGCGTGCTGGCGTTCGCTGCCTCTCCTATCTGTAGCAAGCTAGCGGTGTACCGCCGCTAAGCTTCCGTCTCGGTGCCACTGCCCTGGTCCTCCTGCTGCAAAATTGCCGAACCCCGGTGGGTTAGCTCCGTGCGGAGATACCTCGACGCACGAGATTTCGCGACCTGAACGGCGCGCGAAATCGCGTAAGCTATATTACCGCAACGTGTGTAATAATGCAACTTTGCGGCTGGCCTAACTCGAGCGTGGAGCGGGCGGGTCGTGGGTGTAATTGAGAACGCGGGGATTTTTACTTTAACCAAATAATAAACTATATTTTATGATAAAATAACAAGATAACAATAACAAATTAGAGTAATAGCGAATTAAGTAACAATCACCAGATGATAAAACGCGCAGGCCAAGCGCCGATGCGCGTTCAGCTCGGTCGCTCCTGAACGCACTGCTCGAAATTCGAGCTATGGCACGCGCGCGCGTACGCCAAACGCAGCCGTATAACCGGGGCTCAATGGACTCCATGTGCAGCCTTATTCGCGCGCACTGAATTACCTCGGACTAGCCGTTACTTCGCAAATGCATGCACTGAATCGACAGCGAGCTTCCCTCTATCTCTGTCTCTCTCCCTCTATGTCTCTCTCACTCTGCTACTGCGTCGCATTCCGGCCTTTCTCTCTCTTCCTCCGCTGCGACGCGGTCTCGCATTTCTTTCTCACTCCGCTTTCCTCCACTCCTGTATCTGCAGCACAGCTACACGAACACCACACAGTGACGATGAGCCAGCGGAAAAATACGTAGGCGCGCACGGGAGAATCGAGAAGATGGCCGCTGGAACTCGCGAAGGCTGCGATGCGCGCGGGTAGGACGATCGAATTCGAGTGTCGCTCTCCTGGCGTCAGCGCGGCCATATTGTCCCTTAGCAATTCCAGGTCCAAGCCAATGTTTATAGGGGTTTCTTTTTCCGTCTAAGCCATTGTTTATATGAGTTTCTTTTTCTGTGGCCTTACGTAGAGAACATTTTCTGCCCACCGAGTAGCGCTACACGTCTTTAATATTGCGCAGAATAATTTTAAGACTTTCCCTTAAAAAAAAATATTCAAAAAAACGTTTGGGAACCCCTTTTAAAAAAAGTTACCAACGGTTTAATTATCTCTAGATTCTATATATTCATTAGTTAAAGATTATATCGAATTTATGTCATTTGGCTATGAAAGATAAAAATACGTTTGCATCTCAGTAGCAGACATTGGGTAAGTATGAATCGACCGATTGCTGTTAGAGAGTAACGTTGCTCGTCTAAACAGCTAAAAATAAAGAGCTGTGCCAATATTTCAGGAATATCTGTGATGGTATGATACATCTAGCCACAATCAGGTTATTTCATAGAGCTCGAGCTGAGAGTCAGTTCAGTCTTGATGACAACAGTGTGCTTGAGCTGTTTTTGGCTCGAAATTAGACAAACCTTTATGTGTCTAGCTCAAACGAACGTTATTATCGTACTCTCAGAACGGGCTTTTGGCACGTCTCAACCAAAATCATAAGCAACCTCGAAAGTGTTGTCAGAACTCTTTCGAGTGCTTCGTTGAGGGGTATATTATCCCTTAGTAATTCCAGGTCCAAGCCAATGTTTATAGGGGTTCCTTTTTCTGCCTATGCCAATGTTTATACGGTTTGCTTCTTCTGCGTCCTTACGAAGAAAACATTTTCTACCCACCGAGTAGCGCTTCATATCTTTGATATTGTGCTGAATAATTTTAAGATTTTCCATTTAAAAAAATATTCAAAAATACGTTTGGGAACCCCTATTAAAAAAAGTTACGAGGGTAGTTCAATAAGTCTTTAGAATAAAGTATAAAAACAATTTTTTTTGGGTAAATTTTTTTTTATTTTTCAACATAATCTCCTTGGAGCTCTATACACTTGGTCAATCGCTTTTTAAGTTTTTTTAATCCTTCAGAAAAGTGCGTTTTCGGAAGTTCCTCAAAATAAGCACTTACAGAGGCAATGACGTCTTCGTTGTCCGTAAATCTCTGTCCACCGAGCCATTTTTTCAAGTTTGGAAATAAGAAAAAGTCACTGGGGGCTAAATCTGGTGAATACGGTGGGTGTTCGACCAATTCGAATTTTAGTTCTTCAATTTTAGCCATTGAAACGAAGCATGTGTGAACTCGGGCGTTGTCGTGATGAAAGAGAATTTTTTTTCTCGCCAAATGTGGTCGTTTTTTTTTAATTTCTTCTTTCAGCTGCTCTAATAATGATGCATAATACTCACCAGTAATTGTTTTACCCTTTTCCAAGTAGTTAATAAGTATAATTCCACGTGCATCCCAAAAAACTGTAGCCATAACCTTACCAGCTGACTTTACGGTCTTTGCCTTCTTTGGAGCTGGTTCGCCTGTGGAAATCCACTGTTTGGATTGTTCCTTTGTCTCAGGAGTGTAGTGGTGTATCCATGTTTCATCCACAGTCACTAATCGACGAAAAAATTCCTCAGGATTCCGACTTATGCGCGCCAAAAGAGCCTCAGAGGCGACCACTCTATTGCGTTTATTCTCAGCTGAGAGCAAACGCGGCACCCATCTTGCCGATAGCTTTTTCATGCCTAATTTTTCATGTAGAATTGAAACAACTGCACCTATAGATATCCTTGTGGCCTCAGCTAACTCACGCACTTTTAATCTTCTATCCTTCAACACCATATCGTGGATTTTATTGATGATTTCGGGAGTAGTTGCTTCTACGAGCCTTCCTGAACGTGGTTCGTCACTTATTGATGTACGACCACGCTTAAATTCATTTACCCAGTTATAAACCGTTGCTAAGGCAGGGGCAGATGTGCCATAAACTGAGTCCAATTCATTTTTTATCTCATATGGAGTTAAACCCTTTAAATGAAAATGTTTAATTACCGCTCTGAACTCGTTTTTTTCCATTTTTCTTAACAAGCAATTTTTTTTTTCAATTGGTTATAAAAACACGTAAACTCAGAAGATGTGGACTGTGACTGCACCATATATCTAGTCGGGAGTGGTGCTGACTGAAAACAGATGATTTGGAGCGATTCGCGCGCCATCTGTTGGTCATTCTAAAGACTTATTGAACTACCCTCGTACCAACGATTTAATTAACTCAAGATTCTATATATTCATTAGTTAAAGATTATATCGAATTTATGTCACTTGGCTATTAAAGATAAATACGTTTGCATCTCAATAGCAGACATTGGGTAAGTATGAATCGACCGATTGCTGTTAGAGTAGCGTTGCTCGTCTAAACCGCTGAAAATAAAGAGCTGTGCCAATAATTCAGAAATATCAGTGACGGTGTGATATATCTAGGCACAATCAGGTTATATCATAGAGCTCGAACTGAGAGTCAGCTTGATGCCAACAGTGTGCTTGAGCCGCTCTACTTGAGATTCTACTTTGCTCGGTGCTTAATACTTGGATGCTCACACTGAACGTCGCCAAAAATTTGGAGGTATATTCGCGCACTCGCTGATCATCGCGCTGTGTGTGAATTTCAACTTGCACCTCCATCAGGTCATCCGATTGTGTACAAGTTTCCTCTCGGCTAATGTGATCTAACTTGGAAGACTTTATTCTGTCGTCCGATTGAGAATAACTGGATGAATTTCGATCGTTCTCCAAACTTTCCGCTCGACTCTCTTGGATTACATAGCCATACGAAGTAGCTACTAAACGAATTCTTGAGCGGCTCTCATGCGATATTACAATGTTCGCACTGTTATTCTGCTCAATTTATCGTCCCTCGTTCAACTTATGACCCGCATTCGTAGGCTTATCGGCCGTATTAGTCGACTCTGTCCAGTCATTTGAATTCTCTGTCGTCCAGCTTGCTATAATGGTCCAGCTTTCCGATTCGCCCGAAAATTCAAAATGGGCGTCTTGATTCGAAACGTGAGAATCTGATGCCCCTTCGGACTGTAAAAAGGCGTGCAGATTTTCGACTGATGAAGTACCTGGATCGCTTGCAGTAGATTTCAAATTATTGGCGTTGCAATCTCTTTTGATTATAGGTGCGTCTCGCCGTACGTCAATATTTTCTTGCGCTGCCGGTAGATTTTTGATAATATGTGGCGCGCTCTGTGCGGTTGATACAATTTGCGAATTTTGTAAGTCGACCTGTGTTTGAGATTTGCTATGTAGACATGTATTTATCTCTTTATCGACTTCTTTTTTCCAATTTTCCTGGCCGTTTTCCACAGTGGAAAGACTGCTTTCAGGCGGACCAATACTTTCCGGTGCAAATTTTGGCATCAGAGGATCCCTCCCCCAGGCATCTTCACTCCCAATTGGAAGGCCGGAATCTGGTAGCATGCAGTTTGTGTGCTGCATATGCGAATATCGTCCAAAGGGTAAAATTTGCTCTTGAACAGGATCAAATTGTGAGTCCTTTGTCAAGGACGTTGACTTTCCCGGCGCTGGCTTTAAGCTCGGCCGAAGTAAAACCGAGCGGGCTACAACATTGCCTTGTCATCGTGTAAGGAGCATGCTGATTACATTTTGCGGTGCGTATCTCTCGTTGTCTGTTACGGGTGACTGGATGAATTCTTCGTTACCGCTTACTTCGCTCATAGTTTGTAATAGAAAAAAGATAAAACTCAATAAATATAAATAAAATAGATATTTTTATAGGAATTAAAATATTAAAATATATTGTTTTAATATATTAATAAATAAACAATTTTAATCGTATGATATGATAATTTCATATGATTTAATTCTAAAATTACACATTTTTTAGAATTACACAATTAGACATATATCAATCGCATTGCCCTATCTTCACAATATTTTCGGGTTCGCTATTCGGTATCGTAACAATATTAAGTATTATATTATGCAAATATCTTATTTTAAATTTCTAATTACTATAGTTCAAGGCTTAATTCAATTTTTTTTACAGTATGCTCTTACATTACTATAATTATTCGTGCAATACTTAATTCACTTTTATAACAATTTATAACATTAATAACCCTAACAACTTGAATCGCGGATCTTCTATCACCCTAAAAAATATTCATAAGCAACTATGATGTTATATCGCTACAATAAATTACTTATACATCCCTTCAGCAGAAAAATGACAATCCAATATCCACCCTCCCACAATTGTTCTTAAATTTCCAGTAAAAGTTTTTCAAACATACGTACATGTCGTTGTTATTTGCTTGTATTCAAATTATAATATTGACGTTGTTTTAAGAAATATGTATAAACCAAAATCATTTAATCATATCATAAAAATCTCGTATTTACCTAACCGATCGACCCCACGCTGATGTCATATAATTAATTTATTTGGCGAATTTATCAAGATAACGAGTAATAATATCACCACTATGATGCAGTGTAAAATATTATACCGATATAGTTGTATAATCAACATCAGTGTGTAGATTGCAAAGTTCAACAAGAAGGTTCTTAAAGAAAACGACAAGAAGGTTTGATAATTACACACAGTTCCACTTTATACGGAAACAGTTCGACTTATGAAACATTAGTGTTGTCTCTTGGGTGTTACACTCGCCTATATGGTTTGTTGTTGTTTTGCTCATTATTGATAATCCGTAATGTCTCAGAATTTGCATGTCACTGGAACTCTCACTTGTTGACATTAATGTAAGAACATTATAAATTGATTTCAATTAGGTAGTTTGAGATTTTCGGTATAATTTTATGTTCCCAAAGTTTTATTATATCTCTTACAAATGAATACAACAATGTATAAGTTACATATCACAGCGAGACAATTATGCACGCCATCATACAAATTACTATATGGTTAGTTAACTCTCCGGATATCTACGGTAAAACGAAACAGCACTTTTTATTCCCCGCCTCAAGAAAAAAAAGATTATTCTGTTTTTTCTTATTTTCTTGACTCGGCAATAATCGCACGTACTCATCGATTATGAACATCAACATATCATAAATCGCATTACACCATAGCTTAAAAAGCATAAGGTATACATTTTTCAGGACCTTTACTTAAATTGATCTAATTTTTATAGTTTATTAATTATTATCTAAAATGGCACTATGTACTAGACTTGTTACTTTCAAAAAGAAAATACTAAAAATTACTATTTTTCATTATTTTCATTATTATAGTTCTATTTTGACTAGAATATCTTTCAACTGTAATACGTCAAGCAATATCCCGATCTATGTACACCTACACACTATTAAAATTATCCTAATTATCAATCTTATTGTATATCTTATATCGTATATAATTTTTGCTATTTTCGCAATAATTGATTAATATTCATTATTATTATTTTACTAATAGATCACATTTAATATTATTATATAAATCTTTTAGTAAGTTAACTATAACATTCTTTTATTTATTAATTTCGATAATTATTTTAGTTATTTAATATATTATTCCTCCTCTAGGAGTTGTGAGACCGTGATGTGGGTGAGGAGGCTTAAGCTTAAGTGAGTCAGGCCTTAAAGGGTAAATGACCGTCTGAATGGGAATTAAGTTTCCAGCCGGGTAGACGGTAGCACAACCGTATGCCCGACTGGGGACTTAGAGTGAATGAGGAGAGCTACCTATAAACGGGCTCTCCACGAAAGATATACGAATGGGGTGAAAATGAAGAGTGAAGGAGCCTAGCCAAAACGGGTATTCCTGGATCCCCGGACATTTACCTGCCCATCTTTGATGGGAGGGCGAGGGTAACGACTCACTTTAGCGACAACGGAACAACTCTTCATTGCGGTTTGGTAGACCACAATGGGTAAAGTACCCCTAATCTAAGGTGTGAGAACCGTGCTGAGGGATGCATAGCACAGGGGGAGTTGTGTCGTAAACGGTTCCTTCGGGACACCAGGCTGAAGTCCCGTTGTATACAAAGCCTTATCCGGCAGTGCGGCTCCTGTCGGGCGGACCAAATACTTCCGCACTACTCGTGGGATTAACATGGAGAATTTATTAAATAAAAAAACAACAGACAAGACGGCGGCAGATCGGGGTCAAGAACCGATCGCCGACAACTCGGAGAAAGACCTCCAGGGACCTCCGGCAACGGAGATCGCTGGGGAGATACCCCAGGACGAGACGAGCTTGAATCGACATCTGAGTGGGGCACAAAGGAGGAAACTCCTGAAGCAACAGGCGATAGAGGAGGGCCGACCCGTACCCGGTTTCGGGGCAAACAGGCGGCAGAGGAAGAGGGAAGAGAGGAGGGCCAACGCACTCGCTCAACCTTCAACTCCTGTCACTGGGGCCTCGGGGGGCAAGAGGATGGCATCTTCTAGCCTGGAGGCGCCGGAGCAGGCTTCGAGACTGCTTAAGCGCCCTAAGGAGAGTGGAAATTTCGCGGCGGCGGTGGTGAACCAAGTCCTGAAGATGGAATAGGGAGACTTTGTACCCCATTTCCAAGAAACTTTTCCGAGGAAGGGCACCTTTGTCTTCATTTGCGAAGACAAGGAAACAGCGATCTGGATAGAAGGATAAGCAGAGATACTACACCTAGGGGACTCGAACCTGAAGGCCAGAGTGGTAAGTGCGGAGGAGCTGAAAATCACCAAGGTGATGACTGCACCGGATTTCCTGAAGCTGGTCCGGCGACAGAATGGGAGAGTGGACACGTCCAGGTGGACGACCCTAAATCAGACGCCGGAAGGCTATCTGATTCTGAGCCTAGACGAACCATCGGCCGCTACACTGAAGAATCGGAATTACAGACTCACAGCGGGTGTTGGTTCGGTGACTTTCAAGACACTGAACCGCGAGAATACCACCGTGGGGAAAGTAACGACGGCTCAAGAGGAAGCGCAGCCTCAAGTGGCACCGAAATAAAATGGCTGCCACCAAGATACGCTTCTCTCAGATTAATTTTCACCATAGCAAAAGTGCCTCTGCAGTTTTAGCAAGGAGCATGGCTAAGCAAACACAGCCCTAATAACATTAATACAGGAACCTTGGAACTAATACAAGCGGAGATCTGTTTGTAGGAGCTAATGATGGAAATGCAAGCGCGTGCATTTGCATCAAGGGTATTAACTTTTTTTTGTTACAAGAACTAAGCTCCAGGGACTGCACAACCGTTAGAGTAGACATCATGGATGAGGAAGGCCGAGAGAGAACAATCGTGATCACTTCAGTATACCTTCCTCATGAAGAGGAAATACCAACAATGGGTATGAAGAAAGTAATAGAATACTGCAGAGATAACAAAATCGACCTGATTATCGGCTACGACGCCAATGCTCATCATTAAGTATGGGGCAGATATCAACGAGAGGGGCGAAACTCTGCTGGTATATATTGCTAGTATACAAATAGACATAATGAATCAGGGTGATGAGCCGACTTTTGTTACCAGTAACAGAAGAGAGGTTCTAGACCTCACCCTGGCCAGCATGAACATTAGAAACCTTATACATGGATGGAGAGTGGAAGATGAACCATCTATGTCAGATCATAGGACCATCTCCTTTTGGATGAAAATCCAAAAAATATGGAGTGAGCCCAAGAGAAATCCCAAGGGCACAGCCTGGGAAAATTATAGGGAAGAACTAAACAAACGTTTAATACACCTTAAAGGGGAAGGCTGCTTTACCAGCTTCAAAAAATCGATTTTTTTTGTCTTAAATCTATTCCAAAACTATTCAAGAATATGTCTTAAAAATTTCAGAGGCCAATTCGACATATTTCCGAAGCTAGAGCAGTTTTACTCGACTATACTCGTATATACCTGAAAAGGTCCAACCGTCCTTTGAAACATTATTTGGAGTTTCTAGAAGGTCTGTGTTGAGTAGTAGTAGGGAGAACGGTATACAATATAACGGTATACTATAGCTCTCGGCATTCTACACTGCTGTTTGTAGCGTCAGCTTTCAGTTCCACTTTTGATTATGCCGAGTACACATCGAAATGTCAAGCTACCCGAAAGGTGATCGATTTAAAAGACAGCGTGCTGCGGAACCGCGAAAGCGGAAATTTCACGGCAATCGTTTTACAAGTGTTTCATCGGACGATGGAGACTTACACACGAGCCGCAGTGAGCAGAAGTTAACGACAGCAAGCAGCGATGATGTCATTATTCATTCTGCGCACTGCTACCGCAATTATTGAATTTATATCTGTGTTTCTCGACATTTCGGAAATCGCAATTTGCAGATCATGCAAGCAAAAATTAACGTTTGCAGAAAGCGGTCACACTCAAAATTCCAACGAATCGTTCAATTCGATTGTGTTCATTCGATAAGTCACAGGGTAGGTATCTACGCTGTCAGCTATGCGGATAACTTTGCCATACTTGTCAGGGGTAAGTATGAGGAAGTTTTACCGGATCTTGTTCAAAGAGCACTGAGCAAGGTCAGGGAGTGGTGCCAGACGGTATCTCTGGGGGTAAATCCGGAAAAAACAGAGATTGTAATCTTCACCACTAAATATAAATGTAAAATCAACAGAAAGGTTAATTTCTACGAGAAAGAAATACCGTATGCAGAAGGGGTTAAATATCTAGGGATATATCTAGATAAGAAACTAACCTGGAAGCAGCATGTTAAACAGCAATGCGGAAAGGTGCTAAACATATTCATGCATTGTAGAGCGGCTATTGGCACAGGATGGGGGTTAGAACCCCAGAAAGCTTTATGGATATATGAGGCAATACTGAAACCAAAACTTACCTATGCTGCAGTAATATGGTGGAAAGCAGTCGAAAATAAAACTACAAAAGCAAGCCTGGACCATGTACAGGCGGTCATATTGAGGGGAATTTTCGGGATGCGAAGAAGTACCTTCTGTAGTACTGGACATGGAGGGCTTTGACTTAAATATAAAAGAGGTGGCCGCCAGGTCGGCATACAGACTGATGTGTGGCGGATAGTGGTCAGAGAAATGAAACGGACATACCACAATTCGGAGGAAAATGCTGGGTGAACCAATCTTTGGAAAGCCCCAGGATAGAATTAATAAAATCTTCCAATTTGGGCAACGTTATAAAACGAAAATACCGAATAGAGAAGAATGGAACAACCAAAACTTTGGATATGGAGACATCTGGTTCACAGATGGATCTAAAACGGACAATGGTACGGGAATTGGAATCTGTGGTCCCAAGCGACGGGAGGACGCAGCCCACAGCTTGGGAAGACACAACACGGTACTACAGGCGGAACTAACCGCCATAGAGATCTGTGCGAGGAACTTAGTGCAAAAAAGGGTCGAAAGCAGAGACATCCAAATCTGCACCGACAGCCAAGCAGCTATCCCAGCTCTTGGTAAACCTAGCACCACGTCAGCCTTGGTCAGGGACACGAAAAACATCCTAAACGAACTGGCCAGAGTAAACAAGATCTGCATCACCTGCATTCCTGGACACTCCGGAATAAAAGGGAATAAAAGAGCAGATCAGCTTGCAAGGCAGGCAGCAAATAAAAACGGACAGCCAGAAAGGGAGGAAGGAATACCATACCAGGAAGGCTGTGACGCGATTAGGAAAAAATTAGTAAAAGAAAGATGGAGTCTATGGAAAAACTCCACAGGATATAGATGGTCCAAAGAACTGCTGGGGGGAACATATCACTGAGTAGGGGAAAAGGAATCATAGGCTTGGATAAATGCAGGGCACGCATCGTACTGGGTCTATTAACTGGACATTGTGACCTACGGTGCTACTTATACAAAACACAGGGAACAACCAACCTGTGTAGATGGTGCAACGAAGAAGAGGAGACCCCCATCCACCTCCTCTGCAAATGTCCCAATCTAACCGGACATCGACAGAGATGGCTTGGGAACGGGATCTTAGATCCCGAGACTTTCAACGAGGTAAACACGAGCAAACTGCTTGCTTACTGCAAAGCTGTAGGTTTCGTGGAGCCGCCTTAAGTTCAACCCGGGGGGATAGGGATACAATGGTGAAAACTAAGTGTCCCTGAAGTATTAATCACCCTGGACCTTCAAATAAAAAAAAAAATATATATATATTTTTGTCTTTAAAATTATATTCGCGAACACTACACTGATCATAATAATTTAGCACACTCTAATATAAACAAAAGCGTTTAGCGTTACAACATGTTTACTAACTCATTCAATAATCGGTAGAAAATGTTTCTTTTACGTCTAATCGATACACTCTAAATTTGTCGCTGCACCTCTAAATATATTTATAACTGATTTATAATCGTCCTTTCGTTGGGTGCCAATTGTAATATAAAAAAGATGAGACTCAATAAATATAAATAAAATAGACATTTTTATAGGAATTAAAATATTAAAATATATTTTTGTACAAAGTGTAGGTCGAGTATAAATCAATATAATACAGCTTTATAAAACGCTCATAACATACACACATACACTACAAGTTTTATTCCACTCGACTGTCGTGTGTTTCTTAAATTCGACCAAACTCTATCAAATACATTGACCGCAATTTTTCCCTGTGTCATCTTAATTCATTACGATCGTTAAAGTCCGAATTGTGCGCAAAATCATCGCCCGTGCTTCGACCTATTACGCATCTGTACAATCTTCCCGATTTTTCATACGCTGTCCTTTTGTTTTTTATTAGTTCATGGTTTATCAGTGCACATGTTGAAGCTGCTTGGTGCTGACGATACGCTTATTTTAATTATTTACAAAATTTAACACGTACGATACAGTACAAATAATACATTTAATTCGTCAGTAATAAAAGAAAGAAACCGGACGGTGAACGGTATTTATTCAAAATGATGCAAAACAATTGGCAAAAGCTTATTTTGATTAAGCCATATGATGGTTTTGTTAGAAAGAAAAAATTTAACTAAACTTACTAATTAAAATCTTGTTTATGCAGAAATATATGATTGTTATTTAGATTTAAAAGTATTGATGAAAATAATTTTATAACAATTAAAAAGAATGTTGTTGTAAACAAATATGTTTCTATGCTTAAATCCCGCAAAGAAATGAACAAGAAGTGATTAAAATAAATTATTACGCCAATTTAATTCACGGTTTAACTAGCACAAATATAAATTTTGTTCGAAAATAACAGAAGTAATATATATACGCGCCGGGCGAGACGTCGTGACGTCATCACCAAGCGCGTATATGGGGGGCGTGTAAACAATTAATTAATGTGACATTAATCGTTTTTCAATTGTTTGTTTATATAAACATTCAATTAAAAAACCGTAAAAATTAAAGTAATTACCTGCCGACACATAATAATATTAATTGTATTTATTGGTAGGTAAATAATAAAATGTTCTTATTATTTATTTACGTAAACATAACGCGCATCTCAATCCGCAATGTTGGAGTAGCGAGACGGCTACTCTATATACATATATACGAGGTCTGTACCAAAAGTATCCGACCTACCTCGATTTCTCGGCGCTTGATTTATTCTTCGTCATCCGGGGGGTGGCATCCTTCAAAGTAGTCCCCATTTGATTGAACAAGACGCTCATATCGATGTTTCCACTTATTAAAGCACTCTTGAAAGTCAGACTTCGGAATCGCCTTTAGTTGCATTCGTCGCATTAGTTTCAACAGTCTGTTTATTGTCGAATCGATGTCCTTTAAGCGGCATTTTCAATCGAGGAAACAGCCAAAAGTCGCAGGGAGCTATATCAGGACTGTATGGAGGCTGGCGGAACTGCGCAACACTGTGTTTCAATAAATACTGCTTCACAAGGTTTGATACGTGCGCTGGAGCATTGTCGTGATGAAGAAGCCAGTCACCGGTTTCCCAAATTCTCGGTTAAAATTCGCCACACAGTACTTTTTGGTATTCCAAGTTCATCTTCCAGTTCTCTCACAGTCAAACGACGATCTTGTTCAACTGTGACACGTACACGCTCGACATTATCCGACGATGTTCCCGTCGAAGGTCGACCAGAACGAGGATCACTGTCAACAGATGTGCGGCCACTTTTGAACCGCCTATACCACTCTTTTATTTGTGTTTTGTCCATACACTCATCTTTAAAGGCCTTTTGCAACATTTCAATAGTTTCCGCACTTTTACCGAGATTAAAGTCAAATTTTATGCAAATTCGCTGTTCGGTTCGTTCTTCCATTTTTAGCATAAGCAAATTGCGACGAACGCAAAAAAGTCGTTGTAAACAAATACACGCTGCGCGGGAACTAAGGCGTTTCATCGGTATCTCAGGCTACTGACGAGAAGGTTAGGAGTTGCTGGTGACGTTTGTACCCTCCAGAGGTCGCCTGAGTCTCTCCGCGCGAAGATATGAACGTAGGTCGGATACTTTTCGGACAGACCTCGTATAATCCAGGCGCCAATCGGCGCTTGGCTCTACCTAGGCCCGACTCCTGAGAGAGAGAGAGAGAGAGAGAGAGAGAGAGAGAGAGAGAGATTTATAGATAGATAGATAGATAGATATACGATTTATATTGTCATTTGGCAAAAATACATTACATAAATTGTTGCACAATTTGTCATTATCTAATATATCACAGTATGCGAATATCACAGTTTCATAACAAATTCTGGAGGTTCACTCATTCTTGCATACCCGTACATACACCACATCACAATTTAAAAATGATTACAATTAAGCAGATACCTACACTCATCACACACGCAGATAAATTCACTCAGTCTTTATTAATATATACTCTTTATATTTTATATATTAGAACATATTTCATGACTGAGAATATAAAACACGGGAGAACGGATAAAATGAATGAACGAATGAATGAATGAATGAATGAATGAATGAATGAGTGAGTGAGTGAGTGAGTGAGTGAGTGAGTGAGTGAGTGAGTGAGTGAGTGAGTGAGTGAGTGAGTGAGTGAGTGAGTGAGTGAGTGAGTGAGTGAGTGAGTGAGTGAGTGAGTGAGTGAGTGAGTGAGTGAGTGAGTAAGTAAACAAACAAACAAACAAACAAACAAACAAACAAACAAACAAACAAACAAATAAATAATAAATAAATAAATAATAGGTAGGTAGGTAGGTAGGTAGGTAGGTAGGTAGGTAGGTAGGTAGGTAGGTAGGTAGGTAGGTAGGTAGGTAGGTAGGTAGGTAGGTAGGTAGGTAGGTAGGTTTTTTTTTTTTTTCTTTTAGAGAGAGAGGTTTAAGGCAAATCCATTATGGACCATGACATGATACCGTGAAGTACCACCGTGTGTGAGACTCGCACTCACTAAACCTTCGAGTATACGCCAGGGTTTTTACGCCCCACCGCAACCGGATCTCCTCCGTTCACTTTTTGTCCCTTAGTAAAGTGAACCGTGCCCTTTCTTCTAAGTTGACCTCCCCGCGGTACTACCGCCAAGCAATGCTTCGCGGGGGTCATTGAGCTCCTGCCCTCTTCTGTGAATGTGGTCGTCATCTCTGGTTCTCCCTTTGCCGTCATTAGTAGTCTTCCGTGTTGTGTGCCGTCTACATCTTACCGCATCGTCCGGTCGCCAGCTTCATTCAGCATCTCTCGTCTTTTTCTTCTTCCTTCTTCGTCTTTTCTGACCTTCTTAAGTATATTTGCTGCATAGTTGTTTACTGCGCACCATCCATCCTCCGAAGTCAGCATAGCCTCCATAATCGACTCAGGTGTTACTCTGATCTGGAGATAGCTCTCAAGTTCTTCTCTTTCCTGTTGATATCGTGAGCAGTCACAGAAAACATGCTCCGCATCCTCGTCAGCGTCCATACACACTGGGCAGTTTGGACGGTCTTCTAATTTGAATCGGTGCAGGTACGCCCGGAAGCATCCGTGCCCGGTCAAAAACTGTGTGAGGTAGTAATTTACTTCTCCATGTCTTCTTTCAGTCCAGTCCTCTATCCTTTGTATGAGGCGATGTGTCTATCGCCCCTTGCCACTGGAGTCCCATCTTTTTTGCCACTCAGTCAGTGTCTGCTTCTTCGCGGAATCCCAGATTTCCTTCTGAGTGTTGTCATTTTGTTGTCGCTTTGTCTCGAAGACATTCTTTCTCTCCATTGCTAGGAGGTCAATAGGCGGCATGCCTGCTATAATACAGGCAGCCTCATCTGATACCGTACGATAAGCAGACGCGACCCTAAGTGCACTTCGTCTGTATACAGTCGACAGCTTGCTTGCGTACGTTTTCACGAACATGGCATCTGCCCATATAGGAGCCCAGTACAACATAATCGATGTGATTACACTGACTAAAAGCAACCTTCTACCTTGTGTTGGCCCTCCTACATTTGGCATCAATCGAGATAAAGCAGCGCCAACTTTTGCTGCTTTATCACTCACTGTTTTAAGATGCTGCTTAAATGTAAGTCTTGCATCAATGATAATGCCCAGGTACTTAATGGTTGGTTGAGAAACAATCTCGTGTCCATCCACCATCAGTGTTATTTTCTCCATTTTCTTCCTACTAGAAATAAGAAGAACTTCGGTTTTATGACTGGCCAATTCCAGTCCTGTCTCTGTCAGCCATTCGCGTATTATACGAATAGCCTCGTCAGCTATCTCTGTTATATCTTCTATGCTTTTCGCTACCACGACTAGTGCTATGTCGTCAGCGAATCCTATCACTGTCGCGCCTTTGGGTAACTGTAGCCTTAGTACCCCATCGTACAAGCTGTTCCAAGTCGGTGAACCAAGCACTCATCCCTGGGGTACTCCTCCTGTGACTTCATAGGTCTTGGTGCCATTGTCAGTGTCATATAATAAGATTCTGTCCTTCAAGTAGTCGAACATCATCCTTCTTATATATAAAGGCACTTCTTGCTTACGAAGTGCCTCGTGTATTTTGCTCCATTTGGCCGAGTTGAATGCATTTTTGACGTCCAGAGTGACGACAGCGCAATACTCCTTTGCTCCTCCTTTTCATCTCTTTCCTCTATCGCTGCGCATTCAGTGTCAATCACTATGTTGACTGGAGGAATAGCTTCTTCGTTTGCCTCTGATTCTATAACACACGGTTCGTCCCGTTATGTGGGGTAAGTAAGTAAATAAATAAATAAATAAAAATAAATACCAATGTATTCCTTTGTCGTCCTGAATAATGTAAAATAAATCACCGTGCGGTCGCCTGAGGTGACTGCCAAACGCCGTTTTAAATTTACATAAGGACGGCAGATACCTCACACTGCAGAGGAGGGAGTTCCAGAATTGCGAGCCTTGGGCTCTAAACGAGTAGAGACTCTTATCAGTCCGCCATCCCGGAACCGAGAGTTCTTTCACACCACTCCTACTGGAAGTCCTAGCTATGTTTTTACCAAAGAGAGCCGCAAAATACGGAGGTTGTTCCATATTTATTGCTTTATACAATAATAACCCAGTAAATGTGGCACTACCAGCGCACATGCAAGCTGTTTTCTCAACGCCTGAGTTGTGCATGAACTAAAAAATAGTAGGCTGTAAAGAGCACGATTTACCTTTTTTCCAACTGCATCAACCTGCAGTTTCCACGTGAGTTTAGAGTCCATGACAACACCAAGGTTTGTTACAGAGTCAGAGAAAGGCACATGTACACCTTCCTGAAACTCAATGCCGGGCAAACCAAGATCCTCCAGCCGATTGATGTTGTGCTCGGAGCCAAAAATGATCGCTTTTGTTATGCCGACATTGAGTCGCAGTCCGGATGCTTCGGCCCACTGCGACACTGTCCGCACAACAGCCGACATGCGTCTGATACCCACATGAAGATCTCGCCATGTCACTTGAGTGTAGGTTTGCAAGTCGTCCGCGTATAGCAAGTATTCAACTTCACCACTATTCAGTACGTCTTGTAAGTCATTGACATAAAGACTGAATAGCAAGGGGCCCAGGACTGAACCCTGTGGCACACCTACATTGGTTAGCCAATCAGATTCCCATTGTTATCAGTTATGACTTTTTATCTGCGACTGAAAATGTATGATTTGATCCATAGAAGAACACTCCTGGAAAAACCCATGCGTATCAGCTTACGAAGTAATTTAACTGGTGATATAGTATCAAACGCCTTAATAAAGTCGAACAGTAGCAGTATGGTTATTAGTTTCTTATTGTTATTAATCCCAGTTCGTATGTCCTCGGTCAGTTTTAGTACAGCTGTCTGGGTGCTGTGATGCTGTCTGAAACCGGTTTGCAGAGGATCCAGGATCTTTTTGGATCTTAGGAAATCGGTACTCTGGTCGTGTACTATCTTCTCCAGCACCTTTGAGAGAAAGTTCAATAGTGCTATTGGGCAAAAATCTGATAGAGAAGATGGCACTGAAACCTTTTTGAGAGGCACCAAGTGAGTCCCCCTCCAAGCCCCTGCGAAGACACCTCCAGACAAAGAGGAGTTGAAGACCCTCGCTATAAGATGACTTACATACAGGAGAGCCTTAGCTATAACGTTTTGGGGAATACCGTTTTCATCCCCAGCCTGCGACGACAAGTGAGCAACAGCCAGGACTACGTCCGTCACTGTAACGTCTTTGAAAACAAACCCGTCGTCACTGGCCAAGTCCAAGATGCTACCTAAATCAACGTCACCTTCACTCTGGGAGATCGATACCCCAGCAAAATGGCGAGTTCAGCTCACCCGGCGAGAAGCCATGCAACCTCCCTCCCCGTGCCCTTGGCAGGAGCCCCAAGCCCTTTAGTTCTTTCCAAATATCCTTCTTATTTTCTAGGGCTTCAAAAATCTTATTCTGCATGTAAGTCTCCCGCGCGGTTTTCATGCATTGTTCTGCTTCGGCTGAGAGAGATTGGTACTCTTGCCAGAGATTACCGTTTTTTGTGCGTTTAAGTCGCCTGCGTACGGCGTCACGTTTTTTTATTATGTGAGCCAGATCAGTGTCAACCCATAGGGGATTTGCTTTATTTTTTGGTGTAAATTGCTTCAGTGGGGCGAGCTCATCTATTGCCCCCATGAAATTGGCACTGAGCTGTCCCAATAAATTGCCCATGTCGTTGTTGTCCAAGCAATTAAACGCCGCCCAGTCACATTTACTCAGGTAAGATAAAAGATCTTCCTGTTCTATTGTTTTAAAATCTCTATAACTAAAAGTGTCGGTGATGGGGCTATTGTTTAATTTAAAATCTATTTCAACGTCTATGAGTATATGGTTACAGACAAAGGGCGCCGCCTGATTGCTGTCATTCTGCACCACGTTGTTGTCATCTGTCATAATGACATCAATCCATGTGTGAGACCCCTCGAGGTGATGAGTCGCACCATGCTCTATTGTTTTTAGATTTAAATCATCGGCTAATCGCCTAACGAATTTTGCATCAGCCGACGTCTTCAACAGGTTCGCATTCAGATCACCCATCAAAATTTTGTGACTATAGTCCTGCGTGTATGTTGCTAGCTTGTCAATTACATCAGAATTTTGCAGAAATGGTACATGCGGTGACCTATAAATTATAGCAATGAATACGGGGGGAAGGTCGCCCTGTTGCACACTACACATAATATATTCAGGAATATTGGGTGTACCATCCTGGGTCGTACGTGAGCGGCTTATTATAGTAGCCTTAAAAGAATTGTGTACATACAGAACTAACCCACCCCCAAATTTATTCCTATCTAATCTTAAAATTGAATAGCCCTTGATCCGAATGCGATTTTCGTCGACGTTGTGAGCAAGGTGCGTCTCAGCTATTCCAAAAAGGTGGTAGGAGGGACCAGATAGAAGGTGTTGACGGAGTGTATCAATGTGACAATCTAGATAGGTCACATTGATAAATCCTACTCTCAGTCCCCTACAGTGCATCCCCCAGCAGTGTCCGCTGATAGTCATTCATTTGCGACAGCCTCCTTTTGATTGCTTGTTTGAATGATAGACGTATCTTTTCCATTTATAGTTGCGTTTCCTGTTATTTGGTTTGTATTTAGTGCAATTCGTGAAGTTACATACGATACTAAAATTGCTTGGAGGTCTGCCGCTGTTAAAAATTCGTGGGAGACATCGTCATCCCATATCTTGACCAGAAAACGGCCCCCTCTATGCCAAACATATTTAAATTTGAGCCTCATCGCAAGGGCCTTAAGGCTTCTAAATTTATTAAATACTTCCCTTGATAAATGTTCATTTATAAAAATTTTACTATTTATTGTTGCATCACTAGTCTCCTGGTCAAGTGCCGAGATGTCAACGTCTTTAGTATGAAAGCCTGTTATAAATTTTTTTTCTCGCATAATTTTATCTCCTAACACACTGCTGGAGAGGGTAACAACCCACGGTGACCGTCTGCACTCGCTGCTTACTTCGGCTGATACCATCGAAAACGACTCATCTGATCGTAGCAGGCGGTATTTAGTATATCTGTATTCTGTATTGATGGGAGGACACGACACGGTATAGCGTGAACTACGTCGACACGCTTGTAGCTATTACCTTCAAAAATATTCAAAATTATTAAATCTTTATTGCCACTTGTATTATTATTAGTATGTGTTGTCCTCCTACCTACCATTTTAACCCGCGTGCTTCGTGTAGATGACGTCGATGCCGTATTTTGCAGTGTATCGTTGCTTTCGTCATTAATATTATCAGTATTATATATATTATTGTTATTATTTACATTATTACTAATTACACTATTTTTCTTATCATTACTATTTCTAATACTGTGCGGTGAAAGAGCTATATTTTCCTTACTGGTAGGCAGGCCAATTCGATAATTTTTAATTTTACTTATAAATTCTTGATTTTTTTGTTGAATAATTTTCAAAGTATTCTCTATTTTATTTATTGCAGTTTCATGATTGTTGTTTGTACTCTCGTGTGCAATAATTTTTCCTATGTCCTTTAATATTTCGAAGTTGTCAGTTTCAATATTATTAATTTTTTCAATTATTATTTTAAAGTCATGATCGTATTTCTTTGTCTCATTATTGTTTTCGACTATAATTTTCATTTCAAAATTAAACTGCTCAATGTTATCTACTCTGGCTATAATTGCATTATAATTAACTTCAATCTTATTCAACACATTGTTTGTTATATTTTAACACTTTTTCTGTAGCTGTTTGTTTTTAATTTTTAAATTATTAATTTCATGACAAAGCACTTTCTTTTCATTTAACAACTCCTCCAGCTGGGAGTGTTGTTTTAACATCTTATCCTCTATTTTCTGCATTTTGGACCCAATTGTCAGTGCTAGAGTGTGTATCGCTGGTAACGAATCTAGCCTTTTAACAATTGCATCCAATCTGCTTTCAAGAGAGGACGAATGTCTAGTAAGTGCATTGTCCACGTTTCTAGATGTCGAATTGGCGTACTCCACCAAGCAGGAGACTGTCGTTCATTTTTTAAAGGTAGTAGAATCTAACATACGTATTACCGGCGCATTAACATCATTTACACTGCTGAAATTACTTGATTTAAATGAACGCGATGCGTCGTCACCGTGGCTGGTCTCGACGCTCCTGGGCATGACGTCGCTGGGGGATTCCCCGCTATGCTCTGCTCCAATGTTGGATGTAGGCGGGCTCAGTGACGTCACAGGAGATAGAGAGGCCACTCGGAGCTGGCTGCTGGTGGGGGCGGGGCGTTGCCCTGGCAATGGACAGAGTGACGAGTTGGAAGGCGCGGCCTTGCTGAGAGTGTGGGAGAGAGAGAGAGAGAGAGAGAGCATAGCGCGCGCAAGGCCACACTCTATCCGAGGGAGCTGAGGCGGGAGGCTTCGTACAGCGAGGAAGAAGAAGAAGAAGAAGAAGAACGAGAGAGCGTACATAGCGCGCGGGGTTCCCCCCCAGCGCCTAGCCAAGGGACCGATGGCTACGGTATCGGCTGGCAGCGACGGAGCTTCGTAGGCAGGAGAGCCGGAGAGGGAGAGGGAGAGAGAGAGAGAGAGAGAGAGAGAGAGAGTATTTCTACTACACGTTGCCGCGAAGCTTACTCTAAATTTCAGCTACGGGGATTAATTACTGCACGAGTGTGTGAGAAAGAGAGAGAAGCTAAAACTATGTACTTACGTTGACCTGTACAGGATTGAAACACAATAACATTTTTATATTAAAATAAAAAATTAATTAATGAATTATACTTTTATTATTGTAAAAACTTAAAATTTATTACAAACACTATTTTACATTAAAATATTTAAAAATTTACATTTTATAAAAACACACTTTTTTATGACACTTTTTTTATATCAGCTTTTTCGAAGATAGCCCTTAGCGACGAAGGAGCCACGCGCGCGCTCACGCGTGCTGTGGAATTAGCTTATACAATTCCATGGTAAATCGCGCAGTCATATTCATCTTTCTCTTCTGTTAAAGATATTTCTTCAACATCAATTGTCCGCGCCAATCCTATCAATAATCTGAATGGCGCTTTGATTGTGTATCTTCTTTGATTGTGTTTGTACTTAAATCTTACTCGAGCCCCAACCAAACCATCTGCATTAGATATACTATCCAAATATTCGTTGAGTATCCTATTGTGCCTGATCTTTATATTTTCGATTACTCGAAAATATACACGAGCATATCTGTTTCGAACCGTGTCATTAACAAAATTCCGCATACCATATACGCAGGCACTATTTAAACACCCGTAATTCATGGTTTGTCCCGCAGATATGAAATATCTCGCGGGGTGGGCTATGTGGACACTCGATCTGTTCACGCACTTCCACAAGATAACTCGGTAGTACGTTCTTCAAGTATTTCAGCATAGTTCCCCTCTCTTCTCGATCCACATTGTTAATGTTTTTAACAATTTGGATCCATGAGAATCCTTCTAGTCTGTCTTTTACACGTAGATCAGCTAGTACACACTCTTCGTTAGCGCATCGAGACATTTTTTTTTAAGCTTCCGAACTACAGAGCGACCAAAGCAAAACTGAAGTGAGTACATCGTCAACGAGCCCTCCAGCCCTACTAAATTTTTCAACATCTCACATTTGTGAGTTTTCTTGAAAGAGTAGTAATGTAGTATACCGTGAATGACTGCTCTCATAGTGCGTACGCGAACAGAGAAAAACACACACCTTGACTCTGTGTGTGTATGTATTATTAGTTTTATAAAAGTGTACGTAAATGTGTTAAAAATAAAGGGAAAAATTAAAAGGTTATGGTTGAGGTAAAATGAGTTGTTTCTTTGTTTTACAATTTTAGCTTTTATTTTATTTTTATAGTGTACAAGTTCTTTTTATAAAGATATTTTACGTAGAAAACATAATTTCGGATAAATTTGTTACAATTAAAGGTAGACAATAAGCAAATAATTCCATTAATACAATATTCAGTGTGTCGAGATTAAAAATTACCATTTCCATACTCGATTTCACTCTACTTTCAATTTCGGCTTTGCAAATAGCGTAATATTGCGCGAAAGCATTCAATTCTTTCAGAATATTTTTAGCATTCGTCTCATCTTCTTTTTTAATTCACTTTTCAAAAAATCTAGAATGCATTCGACAGCGCGATCAACAAAAGAAGCACACTCTTCAACATGTTTAAGGCGCGCACTAATACATTCACGCACCTGCGACAGTCCTTCGAGTGTAGCTAGCTGCATGACGATGCTTGGTAGATTATCGTGCTTCTTCTTCCTTTTCCCGGGCGGTTCACATGTAGTGGTTACTTCCATATCCTCGTAAAGCTGCGCCTCGTGCGGCTGACATATGTTGTTGAGCTTTGTAGGCGAATCGCCAGCGGATGGTCTCTCGTCGAGGGCTACTGCTCTCGAGCCGTAAGCCATCGTAAAATTGAAGTCGTGATTGGGGAAGAAAATCTTGCATGGCTTTCCGAAATCTTCATAGAATGTATATGATATTTTTCTCGATAAAATAATAAAGCAGAAAGTTTAAATAAATTTTCTCCGTACAATAAAATTTAATGTGTCAACGGTCAACTGTGTTCTACCAAATACGCACATAAAAATTTAATAAAATCCTCAATTATTTAAATAATTGTTTAGTCAAAGGAGTCACATATCTTAAAAATCTTATTTTAATTTTAATATTTTTTGTTTTAATAAGAAATAAGTACAGCTGTGACATAAAACACATAAAAAAGTTATCGTTAAAAAATGTCGGGTATTCTTTTTTATTCTCAAATTTTTGCGTGCTTTGTGTTATACACATCAACACAGCTGGAAACGCCTGCTCGAGATGTTGAAAACTCGGTACATCGTAATGTTCGACATTTATAATGCGGCGTGCCGTCAGTGATTCCAGATACATGGCTTTTTCACTCCCTCGTACATATATTCTGCTTGCATCCCTCGCTATGTTGTATAAGTGACGTCGTAATTGGCGAAGAGAAACTTTGCCTTCAAACCACTGTATACCGTGCACATTGAGCGAACAGTAATTGTTAGTTTGACGCACGTCCGCAGGTAAATCGTTAAAACCGCATGATGCACATACTTTCCAGTGTCCGATGACGCGATTTTGTAGTGATATCGCTGCAACTTCTTTCGGTAAGAAGTTTTTATAAGCATCGCGAAATCCCTGTATGTCGATAACGTAATCCATTTTAAGTTTTTGAGTGGTGTGTGTATTAGCTACAACTACTGTGCGAGAAACTGATCTGATTATGCTTTGTTTTAGGCCTAATATACTCATGTCCCCACCAGTTTTTTCGTCGTTGTCGCCTTCGTTGAGAAAATGTATGCATGTGCCGGTAAAAAGTGTTTGAAAGGCGTCTATATGTAGTTCAGAGTGCCCTGTAAATCGTGACTGTAGAGGTTTATTCGGAATTTGTACACCGTCGACATACAAAAAGAGAGATAATTAATTGAAAAAGTTTGAAAATTAAATGGATTAAATCTCCGATTTCCGTTAAACGCTCTATTGTCGACAAAACCAATGATTATTCTTCTCGGTAACTGCCCGAGTATGACGTTTTCAATTGCATCGCCGAGAATACCCGCGTGAAGTGTGAATGATTTTACCTCTACACGTTTGATTGTATATTTGGCTGTGGTTTTTGTTAATGCATTGACGTGGCCGAGTAAGATACCCGAGCTGATTTTAACTCTGCGATCGATGAGTGTTGCTTCTGTTATATGCACTTTGAATTTACCGTCATCGGAAACATCCATTAAGCAAAACGCGTCCTTGCTTCTTACTAAGCAAATTCTCATTTTTCTACACCGTTAATTAACATTTTATCTTGATTCAGCAGGTCGAGATGCGAGAATGATTGCATGACACACAGGCAGCCATTGCGCGTAAAATATTGATGATTCCTAGCGCTTTTGTTCATGACTAGCGGGGCTGCAGCATTTGGCGCAGCTTCGAAAGCGTCTTCCGTATCCTCGTACTATAAACTCGACGTCAAATGCGACTCTTTAGCTGCGGGAGAATAGTTGAGTAGTGACTGTACGTAGGCCCGGTAAAGGTATGCGTTATTTGGTAGTGAAACGAGTTTTGATTCAAAAATACGTTAATCTGATTAAACATGGAATGCAAAAAATTATTAACTGGTGCAATTTAGTATTTTCAACGTCTGTATCAACGGATATGATTTTTGGCTGAATGTAAAGCATAGTGTGCGCTAGATCTATATAATGCTCGCTCGCGCTTGGCACTACAAATTCCAAGGGTGCATCTCCCACATCGCTGAGTGACGACACAGGCTTGTAATTCAAGTAAGCACTGCTTTCTATCGATGTCTGAGTTGCCGGAAGAGTAAAGAGATCCAGTTCGCTCGTCATACATTCCGTCGAATGAGTGTGTAAAAAAGCCATTTTTGCGAACGTGATGAAAATTACTTTGGTCCAAAAATATCGGTTATATTTCTAAAAGTAGTAGTAGTCGGCTTCTTTCTCTTTCTTCTCATTGTTTGCGCCCTCCTTCTTTTAACAGCGGTGTCGCGTTTTTTTTTACTTTGTTTACACTTTTTGCGTGAGTGCCGATGCTACCGATACACGTGTCTTTCTTGACTGCCACCTGCGCTTAACAGCTCTCGATTTATAACCGGACCCCTTTATCATATCAGCGATTTTATTGACGGCTTTTCTCTTTAAATTTTTGCCGGATCTTTTGCTCGATACTTTACAGCTTCCTTGAAATTGGCACCGCTTTTTGCGACGACGTCAAAAACATTAATACCTGCGTGTACAGCTTCTTTACCTACTGCCCGTGCACCGAAAGCAACATATGGAAGAATTCTGCGAAATAATCGGCCTAGCCACGCTCCTACACCACTACCGCGCTGAAACGTTGAGCCTGCAAAAACGTTTCACACACCGTCACCGCCTGTTTGATCGTTGTAATAACGTATATAGTGACTCATGTTTTACATATTTTTTAACGATTACGACTAAAGTGAAGCATAACCGTCAACGTTCCGTACTCAAATGGTATGCGTTGACCGTGCTGATCTATTATATCGATAATAATAGATCGGAAGCTATGTTGCAAAAGCGGAATGTAGTGTATAGGTGCAAATTGTCTCACAACGTTCGCTCCGAATTTATATTTTGAGCTGTCCAAGCATCCGATACGTAAAAGTGATGCTTGAATATCACCGACTGTATACGGCTCGCATATGTCTGTGTAGACATACAGCTGGTCGGGTATAGCACGAGAGAGCGAAGCCGGTCTGTTGCCCAGCGCAATGACGGTACCCGAGTTCGAGGTGGTAAAAGTCCCATTATGCATTCCCCTCTCTATGCACGGCATCCTCAAAACCGAATACACGCCTTATTTTTTTCGTTAAACTGCGCGTAATGCGTCTGATCAGATACGCATTGTCACTGCAGAGTGTAATAGCCTTTCTGCAAAATTGTCGGTACGAGCATTAAATGATTGTGAATCCCATTTGTTTATTTCTGTGGCTAATTGGTCAATATTTTCGTAAATACCATGTGCAAAAAAATACATTTCTTCGCGGTATTTATTATCCAATTTAAAATTATAAAATGCCTCATACTCGTTGATATGCGTAATCGTACACGGTACATGAATTTCTGCGAGGCCAACGTTCCAACCAGTTGTTAGTTTTATTTCGCGTGACAAATGAGTAGTAAAATGGTTGTTCCCGTATCGTTGTAGAACATTAGGCTGCTATTTGAGGGTAAAACAAGATAGAATTCGTCGGTGTTTTCCATTTTCTTAAATACTCTCGAGATCGGACGCTTTTATCCAAGAATTGAATTTATCCGGATAACCTTGCCACTTTACGAGCATTTGTTTATTCGATCCGCGCCCCTTTGTACGAATGACACGTTCTACCTTGAAAACCTCATCGGCTATCGTGCGGCTTTTACCAGCGGGCGCCAGCTCCTCTGTATAAAAAAAATCCGTCAATTACCTCGCCGTTCAAGTCTTCTAAGCTAAATGTGCGCAATTTTTGACGTTTTGATACGTGTTTGATCTTGAATATTTCTTCGCTGAAATTTTTTTCATAACATTTCTCAAAGGTATTCTTAGCTCGACTGATGCGTACATAATCACCGGGTGTGTATTTAGCTGTAACGTTGAGCGCCCTCCGTTTTTTATTGATTCTTTGTTGTCGCGCCCGTCTTTTTAAATTTTCGCTTGCTTTTATAGCGTTATTTATATTAACTTCCGAGCGTCTCATTTTTATGCCCGTGCGTAAAGTGTGAGTGTAAGCATAAATAATCTTTTGCACTACATCGATGTAACGTTTGATGTTTTTATCCGAAAAATATCGCCACATGCGTTCGCGTATCGTTGTGTTGAGCCCAGCCCTGCCTCCCCATCCATTTTCTTATTTTTTTGATTTTTTTGAACAGCATCATTAAGCAACTCAATGATATTCGATCGTTCGATCTTTCTTCCGTCTATCGTAATCACTCCGGTATTATCCCACTTTATTCGTTCTGGCGCTGAAGATTTCCAGTGCCAAAGTAAAAGTTTTGCTTTTCGCTCGAAAGTCTCAGGCACGCTTTCTAGTATATGTTATTGAGTAAGCAGGGTAAGCGCGTCGTCGATCTCATCTAGCTCGCGCTCTAAATGACGCTGGACGATACGTTCGTTCTCTTTAAAAAATAAATGTCGCCGTAAAATTTGCAAATAATTCATACATTTTTCGCGTTCATTTAAATCTTTTTTCGAATGTAGGAGATCGTGCATTTCAGAGCCCAGCCTAGATAAATTATCGCCACAGGTCTGCATGGAATTTTCATTCGTGCAAGTCTAGGCTGACTGAGGTGGCGGCGGCGGCAGCGGCTCGTGCACTTCATTCGTTCGAGCGACTCTTCGGCCACAAGAATCATCTTGCGCGCTCGATCCATTCTCCCTCCCCCACAACCACTAAACACTGTGAATTACCGCCGAATAATTTTGAAATAAGTGTACCAACTATAGATGCTAGTAACAACGGTAAAAATCCACCACCGTTTTGCAGTAAAATTCGTTTTCTTTTTTGCCAACCTACTACACTATCGCGCCATTTTGTACTTTTTTTATTATGTACCAATTTACGCAGAACGTACCTGTGTCTGCTCAAACGCTTTTTTTGTGACTCTTTAAGTTTGACAACGCCGTGCAAAACGTTCAAAACACACTCACATGCACACTTTATCGTAACTTTATCGGCCGATCGAAGCAGGGCTTTTCGCATATTTTTCTAAAAGCCAAACATGCGCGTCTCAAGATCTTAACGTCAGAGCGGTAATACATAAGAATTTCTCGTTCAAAATCGAAAATATAATGAGGTGCATTCTCATTATACCAAGCGTAAAATGTATATCTATCACGATCTGACATTGAATCTGGTGCGTAAAATTTGGCTGCGGGTAGTGGGCCTACGCAATGTTGATTTTCAAACTTATTAAATAGATGCGGAAAATAACCTTTTTTAATGCTAACAGGTAAATCAAAAGTGCTCGGTGGCGCGCTCAACTTCATGTGAAAATAGTTTAAACTATCTATAAACTTTGTTCGCCCGAGTTGCAACATAATGATATTTTGACCATTAAGAATAACACTCGGTAAAACTTAGCTCGATTGCGCTGTTAACTCTTTTAAAATAAATTGCGCGTCAAACCCGCGTGCGTTGTGCGCTATACATATTATTTGTTCAAATGTCGACTTTTCACAAATGAAAATTTCTATTAATTCTTTTACCGGTTCCTTGCAAAAAATATATTCGCGAATCACACAAGTATTGCACCATTGTGTCATATCGTCCGAATCTAGACAATCGTTACACACTTGCTGCGCTACGCAGAGATTAGGTATGTGCATTTTTGTCGTTCTGTGATTTCGATAAGCAATATCCTGACGTGTCTCGAAATCGTAAAATATAAACAGGTATTTTTTTAGAGCTAGTGGCTGGTTCTTCGCAGTTTTTTTTTTCTACCGTCATCGCCATTTATCGGTCGCATATAACACATATCGTTAACTCTGTGACACTTTCCACAAAATCTACACCAAAAAACACCGCATTTGTGCTTTCCGCGATTACAATGCATCAACTTGCAACATTTTCTACACATTTTCAAAACATCACATAATTCTTTATTATTTTTTTTTCTAAGAACCGTCTCTTTTGAAGTTTTCATAACAAGCCTTATGAATGAAATATCGATTGCATGAATCACATTTAATTGTATTTATACTTTCGGCTTTACATGCAGGTGAAACGAAACAGTAAGGACAAATTTCCTTACATACGTGTTGATCAACGTGATAGTAGCGTTTGTTGCAAAAGGAGCAAAAAATCTTTGTTTTTGCTATCCCAGTTAAATTTAATATTGTGTCAAAGTTGTGCGCTTCCGAATCATAAAGAGGGTTAATATTTCCATGAAACTCGATATCAGCCGTCATCAAATCGTCGCGCCCGTCAAAAAAAAGCCGGCTCACCACTTCCAAAATTATTTTTATCGTAAACAATAATTGCTATACCGTTGGGAAAAAAAATCTTGAAATTTTTTTATCTCGCGCATTCCCCAATCTCTGTCGATTATTATAACACTAGCAACGCGCACAAGTTGCTCCGCCTTCTCCTTTTGCTTTTTTCTACGCCCATCACGAATAACGCGTCAAATATTTTTTATTTCCTCCGTATCGTGCGTCTTTAACGTGATGTGAGCTTCATCTACTACGAGTGCACGCGATAAACACAAAATATCGTCATTTTGAATGACTACAATCGATGACTTTTAAACACTATGGATATTTAAATTTCTTTTTCTATGTGCTCCGAATCCTACCGGCAAATATATAAAAACCGCTTGTAAAGAAAAGTATTATCAATTTGAAAATCCACGTTACTTTGAGTCAAATTACTGAACAATTCCCACAAGTCTTCGTAAATAAAATTCTCGATAGGTCTGAGCGATAGACCAGCGGCACCGTGTGCATAATATTCACTTCTCATACTTTTTCGGACGAAGCAAGTGAGCATAAATAAGCATGAATGTCGCGCATAATCACCTCTAACAAAATAACAGTCTACCTGTCACGTTAAACTTTCGTACATATTGCTCGCTCTCCTCAGCTAAGACGAACCTATTACCTGGGGGACGTATATCGTACGCATCTTGATCTGGGGCCCCTGCAGTCATCATCGCCGCAGTAGCTCCGGCACCTACTTGTATCGGATCTCTCTCTCGCTCGCTCTCACACTCGCTCGTTTGCTGCTTGATGACACATACATCGCTGTACAACCCGTCGCTTGCTACCAACGGCTGCTGCTGCTGCTGATGCGGCGGTGAATATGCAGGCTCTGGCGATGGCGGTAAAGAAGGCCATAAAGAGCCCGTAGAAGAGGGTGATGAAGGTATTTCTGGACTCGGAGAAATATCGTTTGATGTATTATTGACTGAAATTTTTATTTGAAATAATCAATTTTTCAAATACAAATCTTGATTAAATTTATTTTTTCATTAAAGTCATTGTTCTGAAAAGCCATTAAACCTTTCGCGAGCGCGTTCAAAAAGATCTGTCAAATTAGTCTCCGTATACGGAGCAGAACTTTCGTCTTCAGCCATATCATGCAACCATCTAATCTCCATTGCGCGAGGCACATCCATAACTCGTTGCATATAAACTATCAAATACTCCGGATTAGATAATGCTTCTGGTATTTCCTCTCAATTATTTAATCTTCTTTGAATGACTTTAAAAAATATATATGTATGTGTATATATGTATATATATATATATATATATATATATATATATATATATATATATATATATATATATATATATATATATATATAAATAATTTTTTATTTTATTTTTTTCATTGATATATATAATTTTTAAACTTACATTCATTTACTCGACGATACAATGGACTGCGTTGATCGAAAGCATGATATGTGTCTTTATGATTCTCATACCACTCCTCAAATGCGTCTTCGTCCAAAGTATTTTTATTTATGGCACACGAATGACAATATCCACTTTTTACAATGAGATCGATTACTTTGCCACTGTAGTATCCGATGAGCATTGTTACACCGTACCAGGAAGTATAACCGCGCTTTTTCCACAATCCATCACCCGAAACATTCAAGTGATTCGCAGGTCTTTCATGTTCAACTTTTTTTCTTTTTCTTCTTTGACGGCTTTTTCGCAGGTGCTCTTGAACATTGACTTCGACGCTGGGTGCAAATGCTCAACGATTTGTTGGTAAGTAGATTTTGCAAAACTTGCAGACATATCCATAAGGCCGCAGAATACGTTTATCCATTCTCGTCCGATACCAAGGAGCCTCATAACAAAAACAATTCGTCTGTTGATTTCGTAGCCGGTATTTATCAATGGTCCTGACTGGATTTCGCATTGACCACACATACACTGGACAATAATTTTAAATCCTAGGTCTCGATGACCGCTTTCTGCAAACGTTAAATTTTTTTTGCATGATCTGCAAATTGCGATTTCCGAAATGCCGAGAAACACAGATAAAAATTCAATAATGCGGTAGCAGTGCGCAGAATGAATAATGACATCATCGCTGCTTGCTGTCGTTAACTTCTGCTCACTGCGGCTCGTGTGTAAGTCTCCGTCGTCCGATGAAACACTTGTAAAACGATTGCCGTAAAATTTCCGCTTTCGCGGTTCCGCAGCACGCTGTCTTTTAGATCGATCACCTTTCGGGTAGCTTGACATTTCGAT
>CASCKD010000130.1:0-2500 GCA_949152435.1 Gastracanthus pulcherrimus | reverse complement strand
TCATTACCTTCCACGACTCATCTTTGTCGCCACTAACATCATGGTCGACAACTGCGCCATCTGCGGGGAGGTTCCTAGGAGCAGCAACTCGCTACGTAAGTGCTGCATATGCAATATAACATATCATCCGGCGTGCAAGCCTCTTGCAGTGCTTACCCGCGTACAAAGAAGTGCACTACAGCTACAAACCAAAGCGGTAGCGTGCCAGGCATGCATCGACTCGAAGAGGTCAACAACATGAGTGGGAAACGACTACTCACTACTTAGACTTGATCGCAACAAACTAGGGGGCGGGCTGGTCCTGTACATTCATATCACTTTCAAGGCCAATTTACTATGTAGCTCTCCAACAACACAGGAGGGCAGGTCATTTATACCTGAATATTTAATGTGCAGTGTTCAGCAGGGCAGCCTTCCCCCCGTATTTGTTGCTTTAATATACAGACCACCACACGTACCGTTTTTACAGGGCTCTGACTTAACAGACAAACTAACGATACATACCCAAGACTTTAGTCACAAAATTATTATGGGAGATCTGAATGCGAACCTACTCGGAACGTCAGCCGATGCAAAATTTGTTTGGTTGGCTGATGATCTTAACCTTCAAATAATTGATCATGGTGCGACTCATCATCTCACGGATTCTCACACGTGGATTGATGTGATCTTTACAGATAATAATGACGTTGTACTGAGCAGGGACAATCGGCCGGCGCCTTTTCCCAGTCATCATAACATCATAGAGGTCGAGATTGGGATCGAAACTACTGCATCCCCTGTGGCTGAATCTTTCAGCTACAGGGATTTTAAATCGATCCAGCAAGACGACCTCCTGTCTCGCCTAGCTGACTGTGATTGGTCGCAGATCGATGGTCCCGCGGCGGGTGTTGACAGTCAATTAGAGTGCCTCAGTGTCAACCTCATGGCTGTGATAGATAAAATTTCACCGTTAAAAGAATTCACGCCGAAAAAGAAAACGAATCCACCATGGGTTGATGCTGAACTAATACATCTTTACAAAAAACGTGACTCCGTACGACGACGCTATACGCGGACCAAAGACGACAGACTGTGGCGGGAGTATCAGGGCCTTGCAGCTGAAGCTGAATTACGAACGAAGGAAACAAGGGAAAGATTTTTACAAAATAGAATTTCTGAAGCGATTGATAATAAGAAAGATATCCGGAAAGAGCTCAAGGCTCTGGGCCTTCTGCCAAAGACAAGAGAGGAGCTTCATGGTTTCTCACCGGAAGAGCTCAATGCCCACTTTGCAGGGGTGTCGATCTCCCAAAATGAGGGTGATGAAGAACTTGACAACGTCCTGACCACTGCCAGTGATGACGGCTTTGTTTTCCGAGAGGTCAGCTTCTCGGACGTGGTCCTGGCTGTTGCCCACTTCTCATCACAGGCCAGAGGGGAAGACGGCATACCTCAAAGTATAGTGGCTAAGGCTCTTCCGTTTGTGGGAGATCATATTGTTAAGATCTTTAACTCCTCTCTGTCCAGTGGCATTTTTCCGGGAACTTGGAAGGCAGCTCAGTTGGTGCCTTTGAAGAAGAAGCCTGTCTCATCTACGGTGTCAGATTTCCGACCAATTGCCTTACTGAGTTTCCTTTCTAAGGTCCTTGAAAAAATAGTACACGACCAAATAACTGACTTTTTACGAGAAAATAATACTTTGGACCCGATGCAGACTGGCTTTCGACAGAATCACAGTACACAGACAGCACTACTAAAACTGACGGAAGACATAAGATCAGGCATTAACAACAACAAAAAACTATTGACTATTTTGTTAATGTTTGATTTTAGCAAAGCATTCGACACCATCTCACACACTAAACTGCTGCGTAAG
Organism: Gastracanthus pulcherrimus; assembly: GCA_949152435.1. Classification (NCBI taxonomy): domain Eukaryota; kingdom Metazoa; phylum Arthropoda; class Insecta; order Hymenoptera; family Pteromalidae; genus Gastracanthus; species Gastracanthus pulcherrimus. The sequence goes on along the minus strand of CASCKD010000130.1, from coordinate 642 downwards.
TGGTTTAAGTCATATATTATGGGAGACGACAGAAAGTCGTCACAAACACAAACGGGGATTCAGGTTGTCTAACCACCAATCTTGGCGTTCTACAGGGCTCAGTCCTGGGACCCTTGCTTTTCAGCCTGTACATAAACGACTTACAAGACGCACTAGACTTAGATGGTGTTGAACACATACTTTACGCTGACGACCTGCAAACCTACACACAAGTGACCCTGAAGGGTCTTCGTGATGGTATCAGTCGCATGTCGGCTGTAGCACGAGCAGTGTCGAACTGGGCAACGTCAGCTGGCCTGCGCCTCAATGTCGGCAAGACAAAGGCGATCATTTTTGGATCTGATCACAACATCAAACAGGTTCAGAACCTTGACTTGCAAGGCATTGAGATACAGACCGGTGTACACGTTCCCTTTGTCGATACAGTCACCAACCTCGGCGTGGTGATGGACGGAAGGTTGACATGGAAGTCGCAACTGAATGCGGTCAGTAGAAAAGTAAATAGAGCTCTGTATAGCTTAAAACTTTTCCGTTCAAGCACCACAGAGATACTGAGGAAGCAGCTGGCATGTGCACTGGTACTACCTCACTTAGACTATTGCTCAGTGGTTCTTCTTGACGTGTCAGGTGAGCTCCAGACAC
>CASCKD010000129.1:0-59000 GCA_949152435.1 Gastracanthus pulcherrimus | reverse complement strand
TAGACTTATTAGGTTTCATTATTGATATTAGTATTTTGAAATTGTAGAATTTTATTAGTAATTACATTGATTTTTTTATTTATAATTATTCTATTATTTATATTAGTTAATAAATTATAGGTTAGTTTTTATGTTTGAATAATACTAGAGTTTGTTTTACATTGTCTTCTGAAATCAAAAGTTGCTAAGTGTAATAAATATTAAATAGACTTATTAGGTTTCTTTATTGATATTAGTATTTTGAAATTGTAGAATTTTATTAGTAATTACATTGATTTTTTTATTTATAATTATTCTAATAATTATATTAGTTAATAAATTATAGGTTAGTTTTTATGTTTCAATAATACTAGAGTTTTTTTTACATTGTCTTCTGAAATCAAAAGTTGCTAAGTGTAATAAATTTTAAATAGACTTATTAGGTTTCATTATTGATATTAGTATTTTGAAATTGTAGAATTTTATTAGTAATTACATTGATTTTTTTATTTATAATTATTCTAATATTTATATTAGTTAATAAATTATAGGTTAGTTTTTATGTTTGAATAATACTAGAGTTTGTTTTACATTGTCTTCTGAAATCAAAAGTTGCTAAGTGTAATAAATATTAAATAGACTTATTAGGTTTCTTTATTGATATTAGTATTTTGAAATTGTAGAATTTTATTAGTAATTACATTGATTTTTTTATTTATAATTATTCTAATAATTATATTAGTTAATAAATAGGTTAGTTTTCATGTTTGAATAATACTAGAGTTTGTTTTACATTGTCTTCTGAAATCAAAAGTTGCTAAGTGTAATAAATATTAAATAGACTTATTAGGTTTCTTTATTGATATTAGTATTTTGAAATTGTAGAATTTTATTAGTAATTACATTGATATTTCGATTCATACTACATATACTATAATAATTAACAATCTCTAGTATTATTGTTACATAATCATGTATAAAGTGAGAAGCATTCGCACTCGCAAGCCATTAGAACAGTGTAGTTATGATCATAGAGCACGTGTAAGGCGTATGATTGATAGAGCAAACAGTGATATCTTAATTGAAATTCCTGTTAAGACGCCTGATCAGTCAGCTGCAAATTTTGATAACAGTGTAGTAGATCATTTTCTTGTTGACAATGTTGGTCCCATGATAAGTGAGTCATCAAATCTTATAGATGATTTGTCAATAGAGCAGGATGATGAGACGATGCTATCAGACAGTGCGTCTACAGTTGGATCTGTTTATTCATCAGGTGTTTCTAATCCAGAGTCTACTTATTCGTGTGAATCAGATAGCATAGAAGAATTTGAAGAGCGGCTTGCTTTAGCTTTTACAGACACTAATATGTCTCATCAGCAAATTAAAGCTGTCTTACAGAATATTAAAACGCATCGTTGTTTTGCAAGTTTACATGTTGATCCACGAACAATTTTGAAAACTCCCAATTTTTCTACTCCTACTGTACAAGTAGCCGGTGGGGAGTACCTTCATTTAGGTGTTAGACAAGGTTTTCTTCGCATTCTTCAGTCAACTCCTCTAGATCTGATTCCAGATATTCTGCAAGTGGATTTTAGTACTGATGAGGCATCGCTGGATAAAGCAAGCAAAATTATTATGTGGCCCATTCAAATTAGAATAGCCAATATTCCAAATAGTGCTCCTGAGATTGTTGGTGTTTTTAAAGGTGTGAAAAAACCAACAAGTGCTTCAGAGTTTTTCAAACCAGTTGTTGATGAACTGTTAGCAGTATTACAAGATGGTGTAGAATTTAATGGGGAAAATAAATTAGTACAATTAAGGTGTTTTATTGCTGATGCTCCTGCTCGAGCTTTTGTACTAGGTCATTGCGGGCACAATTCTAAAGCTCCCTGTTCCAGATGTTGTGTACGAGGTGAATTCATTCGTCGTGGAGTGATGGCTTATCGTGGTACTGATCATACACAACGAACTGATGAAGATTATTCCTCGAGAGTTGATTCTGATCATCATAAAGGAACAGAATGCTCTATTGGTGCTCTTGGTTTAAATCTTGTTTCAAGTACAGTGTTTGATTATATGCATCTAGCGTGTCTTGGTGTGATGGAAAAAATTTTTCAGGGAATAGTTGACGGTAGGTTTGTAAAATCAGCTAAGCTATCTCCAGCTCATATAAAATTATTAAGTGATCGTATGGAACAAGTAAAGCAATACTGTCCCACAGATTTTGCTCGGAAACCTGTAAATGTTGAGAAGCATGGAAAATACAAAGCTACCGAACAGCGACAAATACTTTTGTATAGTGGCCCTGCAATTTTTTATGGTTTGGTGAATTCAGCTGTTTATATGCACTTTCTATTGTTTCATATAGCCATGAGAATCCTCGCAGATCCTGTATCTACTAATGAATCAGTCGATACAGCACAGCAATGCATGGAAATATTTGTAGAAAGATCAGTAGATGTTTATGGTGTTGAATTTTTGTCCTATAATACGCATGCTTTGTTACATCTTGCTGATGATGGAAGATTGTTTGGGGCTTTGGATTCTTTTTCTGCTTTTCCATACGAAAATAACATGACGTATTTTAGAAAATTATGCAGAAAACCCAATCAGCATTTACAACAGATTTCCAAAAGACGAGCTGAAAATTGTAAAGTCAATGTTGCAAAGCTCGTTAATAACGATTCTTTAAAATTCATTGGAAAACATTGCACTGGTCCTGAACCTGCAATAAATAATTCCACATACACTCAATATAGAAAAGTAGTTTTTGGAGCATCTCAGGTATTATCGATCTTCCAATCGGATAATACATTTATTCTTCAAGATTCATCAATATGTGTCGTTCAAAATATTATTCGATTTGCTAACAATGATTGCTATATTCTTGTCAAACGTTTCAGAAAAGTGGAAGATTTATTCAATCTTCCTAATTGTCCTTCTTCATCATTCGGAGTTTTTCTTTGCTCCTCACTTTCTTCAGAAATTTCATTCATAAAATTTGAAGAAATAAAGAGTAAATGTTTTCGAATGCCGTATTGGTCAGAACTCCCTACAAAAGTTTGTTGCCCAGGATTATTTATTATTATTAAAATTTTGTCATCGAACCTGTAAATTTCTTAATATAATAAAAACAATTTTTATTACATTTTTTAAATTAAAATTTACATTATTATTGTAAAAAATAAATTTTGAAATCGTAGTAAATTGAATCATAAATAATAAATATATGTCAATAAGATTTTAATTTTGTTTTCATAAATTTAAACACATAATTATAATAAAATAAATTATAACATTATTACTAGAAAAATTACATGAAATATTTCTGAAAAATTTCTGAAATATTCCCAAAATCAAATGGTTTTACTGAATCTTTTGTGGAATATTTCAGGATTATTTTAGAAATGTTAAGGTGGTTCCCTTGGACAAAATATTACCACACAAGATTTCTTTTATTTCAATATTTTATAATGTATTGACTTTTATATTATTATGAATAAATTTTGTGTAATCTAACAAAAAAGAAACTTTTTTATGGAAATTATGTTATTGCAAAACCATGTATCTTCGATTGAAAATCGTAACATGTTCGTGCATTCTAATTTCTTTTATTTTTTATCCGATTTGAACTTTAAACCACTTATTTTGATCGTTAAACAATTTCAAATCAATTGACCGTTGGAAATTAAAAAATTGGCAAAATCAGCAAAGTTAGAGCCTTAATTGTTATGGGTAAATTGTTACTAATTAAATGTGAATAAATTCATGAATTCATAAATTCATTCACATTTACTTTAAACAATTGGCTCTAACTTTGCTGATTTTGTCGATTTTTTAATTTCCAACGGTTAATCGTTTTTAAATTGTTTAACGATTCAAATGAGTGGTTTAAAGTTCAAATCGGATGAAAAATAAAAGAAATTAGAATATTGCCCTAATATCGGTTTGCACTGCAGCTGTGGAACGTCGTATTGCGATGTTTCGACGATATTGCAGAGATACATTGATGCGATATGCAACACTCCGGCATTGCAAAATATCGCCGTCATATTGCCTTGCTCCAAAGCTGCCGAAAATCGTATCACAATGTTCCCGTGATATCGCAGTGATATATCGTGATATTTAACTTTGCGATATTGCAAAATATTGCTGTGATATGGCATTACGGCAACGTTGTATGTATGTATGTACGTCTGTCTGTATGTATTTATGTGTGAAGTTTTAATGTATTTACATAGAATCAATTTTGTTACGAAGCGAATCTTCGTTATTGTTATTAAGCATCCTACTGGCACCACATTTATTTTTTAGATGTATTCACGACCGGCTAAAAATCGTGGCGGAGTGTCACCCGATGTTGCTGCTAAAAACATTTTCGACCAAATGCAAAAGATGCGATCTGGAGCTTCGACGAATCTTGCGTCTTCCCACCGCTTTCAGCAAGCAGAATCTTGTGGCATGTCGAATTTATCACAAGTGGGTGGACTTCCGATAAGAGCATCGTCCCAATCGCTATCAAGTTTAGCGCATACATCAACAAGAAGCGACTATACTCCAAGTCCAGTGCATAAATCACATTTTGCACAGGAAGGGCTGCCATCTGAGCCTTTTCGCCCGCGCATACTCCAACGAGTGCGCGATATGCAATCACCTATCACTCAACAAAAACCACACACACTTGACAACAAGTCTTCTTCACAACAACAATCACGAACACCAGATCAATCAAAACAATCATCCTACACTCACCAACAACCACCCACACTTCACAAGCCATCTACACAAAAGCAATCACGCGCACCAAATCAATCGAAACAAAAGCCATCATCCACTCAACAGAAACCACCCACACATGGCAAGTCATTTACACAACAGCAATCACGAACACCAGATCAATCAAAACAATCATTCTACACTCAACAAAACCACCCACACTTCACAAGTCATCTACACAAAAGCAATCACGCACACCAAATCAATCGAAACAAAAGCAATCATTCACTCAACAGAAACCACCCACACATGACAAGTCATTTACACGACAGCAATCACGCACACCGGATCAATCGCACGATAAACAATCATCCCACACTCAAGAACAACCATCTACACGTTACAAGTCACCTACACAAAGTCAATCATCCACTCAACAGCAAACACCCATACTCGGCAATTCACGCACACAAAAGGTGAATATGCAGCATTCGCTCGCGCTCAACGGATCGCAGGTAGGATTACGTCAAGAGGAACCAGCTGGTTTAATGTCTGCTTTTGGGGACGCAGGTTATTCAAATAAATAAAAATGGTATTTTATTCTTCAAGGGGGTGTCAAACCATTCAAATTTCCCGCCGACAGTCCTAACCTCAAATTCTTTAACAATTGATTACAATTAATAAATAAACTAAATTATGAAAAATCAAGGCATCATTACCCTCCATAATACAATTATCTACCACTGTGCGAAGTTTTAAACAAAAACTTCAAAACCTCTACGAATGCCATTGGAACGAAATTTATATTAGTCTAGACTCGAACCTTCAAATTTCGTTCCAAAGCCATTCGTAGAGGTTTCGAAGTTTTTATTTCAAACTTCGCGCAGTGGTAGATAATTGTATTACGGAGGGCAAGGACCTCTTAGTTTTTCATAATTATACTTATTCTTTTAATTAAAGCCAATATTTTATAATTCTCGGGTCGGTAAGGTAGGAAGGATAAAAATTGACTTTGACACCCCCTTAAGGTGGCTCCAGCGGTGGGTGCCGTGTCAAGTGAGGGCTTTGGGAGGTTTTATTTTCGTTTTTAATTTTGGTTCAATTATATTATATAAATTTTATTCTAAAGCATTGTGAACTATTTCTCAATGTTTATAACAAACAAAATATTATATTAATACGTAGAAAACGTCGGCGTAACTTGATATTATTAATAATAACTTAAAGCAGCTCATTCTCATAAGTTACGTGTTAAAAGCTAGTTGAAAGAAGTCGTTGACCTCAGATTTTCTTTATCTATATCAAAAGTTTAATGAAGATTTTTGGAAAGATTCAATGACGTCTTTGTTACTATAAAATGTCGCTGGAGTCACGTTAACTCATAATTTTATATTAATCACTAATACCAATTAATGTTCTAACAGCATCATCATCGAGGTTTACGCCATTTGAGAATGCTGTTATGCAAGCCCTACAGTACGTAACAATACGCAGATACATATATACATTTTATTATTTATGATATATAATAATATTACAATTTATCGTAGAAACCTTAATTCAAGGATGGCTCATGTTGAACAATTAGCTAAGTATGTATAAACTTGTATGTATTTTAATACCATAAATTACTTGATTAAGAATTAATTATTAACACATTTTTCAGAGAAAGCCATAAAATGTTAAAGGATCTGTCGAAGAGTAGGAAGAGAACGGCACGAGATATTCCAGACTGCCTTCCCTTCAAGACACGTGAAGATCTTCTAGCTTTTAACGCTGTCGATGAAGACACATACAATGATGTTGTAAGTACGAAATATGTAAAAATATTTATTAATATTATTTATTTATTTAATCAGAAATACATGTCATTAACCGTCAAACCCCTGAACGCAAGACTTAGTTTTATAATTATTTAATTTTTCATTTCTTAAATATATCGTTTATGTTTAGGTCAACTACTTGATTTATCTTGGTGGTAGAAATACCGATGACTCTTCAGCAATTTTTTTAAAAAATTGCTTTACAGTCAACACAGAGCTTCTGTGCAATGTTACTTGGCTTGGAGATAAGAAAAAAAATGTTACAAGGTTACGTGATACCCGTTTTGTGGCAGCTTGTGAAGGTATATTGTTTTATATATTTTATTTAACTTGTCACACTAGACTTATTATATTAATTATGAATGTTTCATTAATTTCTTATAGAAGCCATCTCCTCAAATGCCATGATCTTACCGAGGCCAAGTAACTTGCAATTCACAGATTCGATGACCAGGGCCCTGAAAAGCCTTAAGCAATGTCTACGGCGTCTCGAAGAGAACAAGATACGCAGAGACGAGCTACTGCCCGAAGAAAGAGATGAGGAGCAGCTGCCACCATCTCCGAGGAGAAGACGAGCTCCTTATGAAGAAGAAGAAGAAGAAGAAGAAGAACATCAAGAACCCCTGCCATCCAGTCCAAAAAGAAGAAGAGTTTTAGAAGAAACTTCAGACGACGAGAGGGAGAGGGATGATCATCAGCAGCTGTCCAGTCCAAGGAGCTATGTAGGATTCGATAACCTGAAGGATGAAATACCCGACGAAGATGACGCACCTACAGAAAATTTCGACCATTTACAGCAGAATCCACCTGATAAACTCTGGTAAGTGGCCTCCTGTTAAATATTATCATAGAACATGTAAAAAACCGCTGGCAATTCCTTGGCACTTTGCTTTCTCAAACTTCATTGATTGTTTCAATATGAAATTAATTTTAAATTTACTTATCTTTTTTTAATCAATATCTTAAAAAAGCTGTGTTTTTTAGTATTGATGGATTGTCAAAAGATAATTTTTTACTAAAATTACATATTTAGATTAAATTACAGTTTTTCACGTCTTTTATAACTATTGTTATAGGTACGTTATATCTAACATTCCAAAAAACCCTACAATGTGAAAGTAGATTTCGCGGGTGATTACTGCCCGCGGGAAAAACTGCTACTTTCGTCCCTTGTTGTAATAATGTACTATTCTGTCCGGATAAGCGGGTAAAAAGGTTTTTTTACCCGTTAACCATTTTTGTTGCCCGCCAAAAAATTTCTTTTTTGCCCGTTTATTTAAAAACTTTTTTTAAAAAACGCAAAAATCCATACATGTGTTACAAAAAAATATGGTGTGACACACACACACGCACACACACACACATGCGCACACACTAACTCACTCACTCGCACGCACACACACATACGAGCATACGGACACACACGCATGCACATACACATACACGCGCACACACATGCACGCATGCATGCATGCATACACGCAGTACACATACACGCGCACGCACTCACGCACACACATTCATACAGACATTTTCTAAAAATAGTGTATGTTGATTCCTATTGTCTCAAAAGATATTTCTATAGTGATTTTAGCAAAACTTTTTTATTACCATCCCAAAGCTTCCTCTGTGATGAAGCAAAATCAAATTAATTTAAAATAAAATATAAAATATATCAGGGAATCAGAGGACGGAGAATTCGATGGAAGGACCCACTCTGGCGAATACCCCGCGGAGTATTTGGAGGAGTGCCGACCTGGCAGAGGAGGTGCAGAACCTTACCCGGACGATGACACGGAGATCGAAAGCGACGCCGAGAACAACAAGGATCATGACGACCACAGCAACACCATGATGGAGGACAACGGCCAGCCTGAGGATGGGGCCGAAGAATTTCCGGACATCTACGCATTTATAAAACACCAAGAAAAATACTAGCTTGCTACATTTTTCTTTGCGTTTTATAAAGGCGACTTTATTTATTTTTTTACTTTTTAGGGAAGTTCATATAAAAAGTACACGCTTATTATATTAGTTTGCATTCTTTTTATATTATCACTTGCTGAAATTAACGTGGACTTTTTATATGAATAGAACGTTTTCTTACATTTTATATTTTATTTATTTGTTCATTTATTTACTAAATTCAATTATCAATTTACTAATCTTTTATTTTTTAATTATATTTTAATTTTTAATTACGTAATTAAATTTAAAAAAATGTAAGGAAGCGTTGGAGGGGCAGAGAATGTTGGTTGTGCCTCACAGAGATGGGCGAGGACGGGGCCCTCTCACACATAAAAAAAAAATTCTTTTATTTTTGTTTGAAAAAATAGCAATATTGAGGTAATTTTCACATTACAAGAGAATAATTCTAATAACATTATAATTATTATGATTATTACCCAGACAGCAAAAAATGAATTTTTTCTAAGGATTTTTTTCGAACACTTTAAGAATAATTATGAATGTAAGTTAAAAAAGGATTCTGAAAGAGTTTGAAAAGAGTTCATAAAGAATTCTGACATCTGCGACATTCATGAAATTTGTTTTTCCCTCTGGGAATTCTTTAGTGTTATTATTACTTCTATTAAAATAAAAATAATAATTGTTTTCAGATGCCGTTGAGAGACGTTAGAAAATAACTCTAGAACCGATCCAGCATGTACTGAGAGACGACGTCAAGGAACAAAGACTGCCGATTCAGCGACTGACCCAAGACTGAGGTAGACAAGCTGAGGCTGGGAGCGACAAAAATGACATCGTTTTCAGACTTGCAAGCTGAGCTGCAAGGAGGGCCTAGCAAAGGTAATTTATTCATCATTCTATTATAACTTTCCAACCCATAATGCAATAAAAAATCTTATTTTTTTCGTTTTTTTTCAACAGAGTTCATAACACTTTGAGCGCAGAAACGGTGTGCGCCTGCCTGGATGTGATAGCGATCTGCTGAATGGTTCCCAAGGTCATGCTGTTGTCGTACGAGCGCATGGACATGCCTGCAAAACTCTCGATGACGCAGGGGCAACGAGAATTGAGTAGGAGGCTTCTTGCGAGTTGCTGCTCAGGCGATCCCTGTTAAAAAATTGAAGCTGGATTTCAAGCTTGAAATTCAACGATGAGCTTGAATCTGGTTTGATCGAACTTAAAATCCAGCTCGATTTCAAGCTCGAAATCAAACTCAAAAGATCCACCCTGATCGACCTACATTTCAAGTTTGATCAAGCTGGATTCAAACTCATCGTTGAATTTCAAGTTCGATCGAGCCGGATTCAAACTCATCGCTGGATTTGAAGCTTGAGATTTAGCTTGATATTTTCAATAGGGGAACCTGCACAAGGACCAGCTGGTTCAAACACTGGTCCGTTTGAGTGACCGTAGCCTCCTGGAGCTGCAGGCTCCCGAAATATACCATTATTTACGTAAATATTTTCAGAGACTATATATATATATTCCACGTCGACCAAGGAAGAAATTTTTTACATTTCGTTCAAAATGTTTTTACTAGTTCAGAATAGTTAAAAAATGTATGCAAAAAAAATTTAGATCACAATACCCTAACTATGCAGAACTGTGGCCCTATTAAAAATAAAGTTTTTTTCAATTCTTAGAAACATAGATAACTTTAATGATTTTTAGCTCCAGATAGGTGTAATTTAGGTATTTACACATATACATTTTTATTATTTTTCTGTATATTTTTCTGTAAATTTTATATAGAATATGCTAACACTTTTTTTAGGCCCTAATTACCACGTTTCTGATTGATTTATAAAAGATATACCGTTATATAGTAATAAGAGCTTCAAAATGAGACCAGGTAGACCATGGACCGAGCTTTTTAACCGAAGTAACAGAATTTTGAAGGAAATCTACATACAATTTGTATATCTATATATGAAGATTTCTTTTATAAATGATATTCCCTACATACATATAGATATATAAATTGTATGTAGATTTCTTTCAAAATGCTGTAACGTCAGTTATAAAGCTCGGTCCATGATCTACCTGCTCTCATTTTGAAGCTCTTAATACTACAAAATTTTGAGATTAAAATAAACTGCCGAAATTTTTTAAATAGCATATAACGGTATATCTTTTATAAACCAATCAGAAACGTGATAATTAGGGTCTGAAAAAAATGTCAGCATATTGTACAGAAAATTTACAGAAAAAAATGCATATATATATATATATATATATATATATATATATATATATATATATATATATATATATGTAAATACCCAAATTGCACCTATCTCGATTGAATTTTCTGCTTTTTTAAAAATTTAAATAAACTTTATTTTTAGGGTCACGGTTCTGCAAGATTTGGGTCTTATGAGCTAAAATTTTATTTACATGCTTTTTTCACTATTCTGAACTAGTAAAAACATTTTCAGCGAAATGTAAAAAATTTCTTCACGGGTTTACGTGAAATATATATTATTATGAAATATTGAAATTCGTTCAGAATGAACTTTTACTACAGTTTTCTTTATTAGTCTTAACGTTTATTTCGTCTTTACAATACATCAGGAAAGTATAATACATTTTTAGGCCAATTTTTTATTTGAAAATTTTTATATATCAAATTTTGAAATTTTAAATCTTACCTGAGATCTTACCAGATATCTCGTGTGAGATTTTGAGTAAAAATTCATGAGGTTTTCGCATGATATTTCACCTGAGATTTTTTGGTAGGGATATATAAAAAAAAAAAAATATATATATATATATATATATATATATATATATATATATATATATATATATATATATAATCATGCGAAATATCATGCGAAAACCTCATGAATGTTTACTCAAAATTTCACACGAGATCTCTGGTAAGATCTCAGGTGAGATTTAAAATTTCAAAATTTGATATATAAAAATTTTCAAATAAAAATTGACCAAAAATGTATTATACTTTCCTGATGTATTATAAAGACGAAAGAAACTTCAAGACTAATAAAAAAAACTGTAGTAAAAGTTCATTCTGAACGAATTTCAATATTTCATTAAGTGTACATATAATAACATGAGATTTTGGTATGAGATCTCAGGTGAGAATCTTACTTGAGATTATTCAGTAGGAGTATGTGAATAATCATAATTAAAGTATAAAATTATAATTAAATTTAAATATTTACGTAAATAAATGGTATATATATGTTATTATTGTATGTATATATCTGCTGCGGATTCCCGGAAAAACAACTCAAGTCCATTTTTTTGAAAATTGAGCGATTTTGATTTTAAGCGATTTTAATATCTTTATATAGTATATTTTCAGATAAAAGTGCACAAAATCAAGAAAGTGTAAAAATAAGTAGCCTTATCTACTATTTATGATTTTTTTTACATTAGTTCAAATGGAAAATAAAAATTTTAAGTATTAGTATCTTCAAAACAGAAAAGTGGACTTATGTTGTTATTCTGCAAAACCATATATATATTACGTATTAACTTATTAATTTATTGTACAAAAATATTAAATATTTAAAGTATATAAATAAAAAATTACGAATATAAAATACAGTATTTTTATTATGATAAAATTATACATTTAATATAAATAATATATATATATATATATATATATATATATATATATATATATATATATATATATATATATATATATATATATATATATATATATATATCGCCGTGCTGGCATATTGTCGGCAAATTGCACCGCACAGTGCTGACACGTTGCCGGCACGCGGGCCGCAGTACCAATCGCGCATGCAAATTGCGTCGGCAAAATGACGGCACTATGACGGCCCGCGTGCCAGGACCGCGGTCCTGCACCGTGCCGTCTCAGAAGCGGGGCAGGAATCCGTCACAATGCCGGACCGCGGGCGGCCCGCGGGCCGTCAGCGTGCCGACACAGTGCCGACTCAATGCTATCTGGGTAGACTCCATATCCCAGATAGCATTGAGTCGGCACTGTGTCGGCACGCTGACGGCCCGCGGGCCGCCCGCGGTCCGGCATTGTGACGGATTCCTGCCCCGCTTCTGAGACGGTACGGTGCAGGAACGCGGTCCTGGCACGCGGGCCGTCATAGTGCCGTCATTTTGCCAACGCAATTTGCATGCGCGATTGGTACTGCGGCCCGCGTGCCGGCAACCTGTCAGCACTGTGCGGTGCAATTTGCCGACAATATGCCAGCACGGCGATATATATATATATATATATATATATATATATATATATATATATATATATATATATATATATATATATATATATATATATATATATATATATATATATATATATATATATATATATATATATATATTATTTATATATATTATTTATATTAAATGTATAATTTTATCATAATAAAACTACTGTATTTTATATTTGTAATTTTTTATTTATATACTTTAAATATTTAATATTTTTGTACAATAAATTAATAAGTTAATACATAATATATATATGGTTTTGCAGAATAACAACATAAGTCCACTTTTCTGTTTTGAAGATACTAATACTTAAAATTTTTATTTTCCATTTGAACTAATGTAAAAAAAATCATTAATAGTAGATAAGGCTACTTATTTTTACACTTTCTTGATTTTGTGCACTTTATCTGAAAATATACTATATAAAGATATTAAAATCGCTTAAAACTCAATTTTCAAAAAAATGGACTTGAGTTGTTTTTCCGGGAATCCGCAGCAGATATATACATACAATAATAACACATATATACCATTTATTTACGTAAATATTTAAATTTAATTATAATTTTATACTTTAATTATGATTATTCACATACTCCTACTGAATAATCTCAAGTAAGATTCTCACCTGAGATCTCATACCAAAATCTCATGTTATTATATGTACACTTAATGAAATATTGAAATTCGTTCAGAATTAACTTTTACTACAGTTTTTTTATTAGTCTTGAAGTTTCTTTCCTCTTTACAATACATCAGGAAAGTATAATACATTTTTGGTCAATTTTTATTTGAAAATTTTTATATATAAAATTTTGAAATTTTAAATCTCACCTGAGATCTTACCAGAGATCTCGTGTGAGATTTTGAGTAAACATTCATGATGTTTTCGCATGATATTTTGCATGATTATATATATATATATATATATATTTATATATCCCTACCAAAAAATCTCAGTTGAAATATCATGCGAAAACCTCATGAATTTTTACTCAAAATCTTACACGAGATCTCTGGTAAGATCTCAGGTGAGATTTAAAATTTAAGAATTTGATATATAAAAATTTTCAAATAAAAAATTGACCTAAAAATGTATTATACTTTCCTGATGTATTGTAAAGACGAAAGAAACGCCAAGACTACTAAAAAAACTGTAGTAAAAGTTAATTCTGAACGAATTTCAATATTTCATAATAATATATATTTCACGTAAACCCATGAAGAAATTTTTTACATTTCGCTGAAAATGTTTTTACTAGTTCAGAATAGTGAAAAAAGCATGTAAATAAAATTTTAGCTCATAAGACCCAAATCTTGCAGAACCGTGACCCTAAAAATAAAGTTTATTTACATTTTTAGAAAAGTAGAAAATTCAATTCGAGATAGGTGCAATTTGGGTATTTACATATATATATATATATATATATATATATATATATATATATATATATATATATATATATATATATATATATATATATATATATATATATATATATATATATATGCATTTTTTTCTGTAAATTTTCTGTACAATATGCTGACATTTTTTTCAGACCCCAATTATCACGTTTCTGATTGGTTTATAAAAGATATACCGTTATATGCTATTTAAAAAATTTCGGCAGTTTATTTTAATCTCAAAATTTTGTAGTAATAAGAGCTTCAAAATGAGAGCAGGTAGATCATGAACCGAGCTTTATAACTGACGTTACAGCATTTTGAAAGAATTCTACATACAATTTATATACCTATATGTATGTAGGGTATATCATTTATAAAAGAAATCTTCATATATAGATATACAAATTGAATGTAGATTTCCTTCAAAATTCTGTTACTTCGGTTAATAAGCTCGGTCCATGGTCTACCTGGTCTCATTTTGAAGCTCTTATTACTATATAACGGTATATCTTTTATAAATCAATCAGAAACGTGGTAATTAGGGCCTAAAAAAAGTGCTAGCATATTCTATAGAAAATTTACAGAAAAATATACAGAAAAATAATAAAAATGTATATGTGTAAATACCTAAATTGCACCTATCTGGAGCTAAAAATTATTAAAGTTTTCTCTGTTTCTAAGAATTGAAAAAAACTTTATTTTTAATAGGGCCACAGTTCTGCATAGTTAGGGTATTATGATCTAAATTTTTTTTGCATACATTTTTTAACTATTCTGAGCTAGTAAAAACATTTTAAAACGAAATGTAAAAAATTTCTTCCATGGTCGACGTGGAATATATATATATATATATATATATATATATATATATATATATATATATATATATATATATATATATATATATATATATATATATATATATATATATGAAGAAATTGTATATATATATAGTCCCTGAAAATATTTACGTAAATAATGGTGCAAGCCTTGTGCAGGTTCCCCTATTGAAAATATCAAGCTAAATCTCAAGCTTCAAATTCAGCGATGAGTTTGAATCCGGCTCGATCGAACTTGAAATTCAGCGATGAGGTTGAATCCAGCTTGATCAAACTTGAAATGTAGGTCGATCAGGGTGGATTTTTTGAGTTTGATTTCGAGCTTGAAATCGAGCTGGATTTTAAGTTCGATCAAACCAGATTCAAGCTCATCGCTGAATTTCAAGCTTGAAATCCAGCTTCAATTTTTTAACAGGGATTGCCTGAGCTGCAACTCGCAAGAAGCCTCCTACTCAACATCATTCTCGTTGCCCCTGCGTTATCGAGAGTTTTGCAGGCATGTCCACGCGCTCGTACGACAACAGCATGACCTTGGGAACCATTCAGCAGATCGCTATCACTTCCAGGCAGGTGCACACCGTTTCTGCGCTCGAAGTGTTATGAACTCTGTTGAAAAAAACGAAAAAAATAAGATTTTTATTGCATTATGGGTTGGAAAGTTATAATAGAATGATGAATAAATTACCTTTGCTAGGCCCTCCTTGAAACTCAGCTTGCAAGTCTGAAAACGATGTCATTTTTGTCGCTCCCAGCCTCAGCTTGTCTACCTCAGTCTTGGGTCAGTCGCTGAATCGGCAGTCTTTATTCCTTGACGTCGTCTCTCAGTACGTGCTGGATCGGTTCTAGAGTTATTTTCTAACGTCTCTCAACGGCATCTGAAAACAATTATTATTTTTATTTTAATAGAAGTAATAATAACACTAAAGAATTCCCAGACGGCAAAACAAATTTCATGAATGTCGCAGACGTTAGAATTCTTTATGAACTCTTTTCAAACTCTTTAAGAATCCTTTTCTAACTTACATGCATAAGTATTCTTAGTGTTCGAAAAAAATCCTTAGAAAAAATTCATTTTTTGCTCTCTGGGTAATAATTATAATAATTATAATGTTATTAGAATTATTCTCTTGCAATGTAAAAATTACCTCAATATTGCTATTTTTTCAAACAAAAATAAAAGAATTTTTTTTATGTGTGAGAGGGCCCCGATCTTGCCTATCTCTGTGAGGCACAACCAACATTCTCTGCCCCTCCAACGCTTCCTTACATTTTTTTTTAATTTAATACGTAATTAAAAATTAAAATATAATTAAAAAATAAAAGATTAGTAAATTGATAATTTCTGAATTTATTAAATAAATGAACAAATAAATAAAATATAAAATGTAAGAAAACGTTCTATTCATATAAAAAGTCTCACCTGATAATATTGGCAGTGGACGAATGCAGTAGGATGCTGTATGTAAACATAACCTCTTCGAGGTTAACCGTGCCACTGCTGCTGCCGCAAGTACGCCGTCCTGGGCCTTGCAGCTCTCATCTTCGTGCCCCTTCGTGGGGACCGTAGCCCAGATACCCCTCCTGCTGCATCCATCGTCGCACTTCCTCGTCCTGGCCACTCGTCCTTCCTCGTCAAAACTAACCTATTTATTAACATAATATAATTATTAGAATAATTATAAATAAAAAAATTTTACATCTCAGCCAGGGTGATCCTCAAGACAATCTCTTCACTCTGAAATGTCCAGATAGTTGCCACAGTTCTCTTGGGAAATCCAAATTGCAGCATGTAAATAATTAATGATAGTAAATATTTACTATGAACTGCAATTGCACGTGCGCGCGCTAGGATTAGTGTTTAGTTTATCACTGTAATCTCCCCTTACTAATGCTGCGTTGTTTCTAGGTGTCTGGTGAGTGCTTCGGAGGTTAAATGAACACTCAAACTCTAAAATCCATGAATCTTCAAACATATGAAACCTACAACCCATGAACCGTCAAACCCCTGAACGCAAGACTTAGTTTTATAATTATTAAATTTTTCATTTCTTAAATATATCGTTTATTTTTAGGTCAACTACTTGATTTATCTTGGTGGTAGAAATACCGATGACTCTTAAGCAATTTTAAAAAAAAATTGTTTTGCAGTCAACACAGAGCTTCTGTGCAATGTTACTTGGCTTGGAGATAAGAAAAAAAATGTCACAAGACTACGTGATACCCGTTTTGTGTCAGCTTCTGAAGGTACATTGTTTTATATATTTTATTTTACTTGTCACACTAGACTTATTATATTAATTATGAATGTTTCCATTTTTGACCAGGGCCCTGAAAAGCCTTAAGCAATGTCTACGGCGTCTCGAAGAGATACGCAGAGACGTGCTACAGCCCGAAGAAAGAGATGAGGAGCAGCTGCCACCATCTCCGAGGAGAAGACGAGCTCTTGATGAAGAAGAAGAAGAAGAAGAAGAAGAAATTCAAGAACCCCTGCCATCCAGTCCAAAAAGAAGAAGAGTTTTAGAAAAAACTTCAGACGACGAGAGGGAGAGGGATGATCATCAGCATCTGTCCAGTCCAAGGAGCTATGTAGGATTGGATGACCTGAAGGATGAAATACCCGAGGAAGATGACGCACCTACAGAAAATTTCGACCACTTACAGCAGAATCTACCTGATAAACTCTGGTAAGTGGCCTCCTGTTAAATATTATCATAGAACATGTAAAAAACCGCTGGCAATTCCTTGGCACTTTGCTTCCTCAAACTTAATTGATTGTTTCAATATGAAATTAATTTTAAATTTACTTATCTTTTTTTAATCAATATCTTAAAAAAGCTGTGTTTTTAGTATTGATGAATTGTCAAAAGATAATTTTTTACTAAAATTACATATTTAGATTAATTTACAGTTTTTCACGTCTTTTATAACTATTGTTATAGGTACGTTATATCTAACATTCCAAAAAACCCTACAATGTGAAAGTAGATTTCGCGGGTGATTACTGCCCGCGGGAAAAACTGCTACTTTCGTCCCTTGTTGCATAATGTACTATTCTGTCCTGATAAGCGGGTAAAAAAGTTTTTTTACCCGTTGACTACTTTTGTTGCCCGCCAAAATATTTCTTTTTTGCCCGTTTATTTAAAAACTTATTTTAAAAAACGCAAAAATCCATACATGTGTTACAAAAAAATATGGTGTGACACACACACACACGCACAGGCATACATGCGCACACACTAACTCACTCACACGCACGCACACGCAGGCACATACACACTCACTCACACGCACGCACACACGTAAACACACTCACTCACACGCACGCACACACACATACGCGCATACGGACACACACGCATGCACATACACATACACGCGCACACACATGCACGCATGCATGCATGCATACACGCAGCACACATACACGCGCACGCACTCACGCACGCCCATTCATACAGATATTTTCTAAAAATAGTGTATGTTGATTCCTATTGTCTCAAAAAATATGTCTATAGTGATTTTAGCAAAACTTTTTTATTACCATCCCAAAGCTTCCTCTGTGATGAAGCAAAATCAAATGAATTTAAAATAAAATATAAAATATATCAGGGAATCAGAGGGCGGAGAATTCGATGGAAGGACCCACTATGACGAATACCCCGCGAAGTATTTGGAGGAGTGCCGACCTGACAGAGGAGGTGCAGAACCTTACCCGGACGATGACACGGAGATCGAAAGCGACGCCGAGAACAACAAGGATCATGACGACCACAGCAACACCATGATGGAGGACAACGGCCAGCCTGAGGATGGGACCGAAGAATTTCCGGACATCTACACGTTTATAAAACACCAAGAAAAATACTAGCTTGCTACATATTTCTTTGCGTGTTATAAAGGCGACTTTATTTATGTTTTTACTTTTAGGGAAGTTCATATAAAAAGTACACGTTTATTATATTAGTTTGCATTCTTTTTATATTATCACTTGCTGAAATTAACGTGGACTTTTTATATGAATAGAACGTTTTCTTACATTTTATATTTTATTTATTTGTTCATTTATTTAATAAATTCAGAAATTATCAATTTACTAATCTTTTATTTTTTAATTATATTTTAATTTTTAATTACGTATTAAATTAAAAAAAAATGTAAGGAAGCGTTGGAGGGGCAGAGAATGTTGGTTGTGCCTCACAGAGATAGGCAAGATCGGGGCCCTCTCACACATAAAAAAAATTCTTTTATTTTTGTTTGAAAAAATAGCAATATTGAGGTAATTTTTACATTGCAAGAGAATAATTCTAATAACATTATAATTATTATAATTATTACCCAGAGAGCAAAAAATGAATTTTTTCTAAGGATTTTTTTCGAACACTAAGAATACTTATGCATGTAAGTTAGAAAAGGATTCTTAAAGAGTTTGAAAAGAGTTCATAAAGAATTCTAACGTCTGCGACATTCATGAAATTTGTTTTGCCGTCTTGGAATTCTTTAGTGTTATTATTACTTCTATTAAAATAAAAATAATAATTGTTTTCAGATGCCGTTGAGAGACGTTAGAAAATAACTCTAGAACCGATCCAGCACGTACTGAGAGACGACGTCAAGGAATAAAGACTGCCGATTCAGCGACTGACCCAAGACTGAGGTAGACAAGCTGAGGCTGGGAGCGACAAAAATGACATCGTTTTCAGACTTGCAAGCTGAGTTTCAAGGAGGGCCTAGCAAAGGTAATTTATTCATCATTCTATTATAACTTTCCAACCCATAATGCAATAAAAATCTTATTTTTTTCGTTTTTTTCAACAGAGTTCATAACACTTCGAGCGCAGAAACGGTGTGCACCTGCCTGGAAGTGATAGCGATCTGCTGAATGGTTCCCAAGGTCATGCTGTTGTCGTACGAGCGCGTGGACATGCCTGCAAAACTCTCGATAACGCAGGGGCAACGAGAATGATGTTGAGTAGGAGGCTTCTTGCGAGTTGCAGCTCAGGCAATCCCTGTTAAAAAATTGAAGCTGGATTTCAAGCTTGAAATTCAGCGATGAGCTTGAATCTGGTTTGATCGAACTTAAAATCCAGCTCGATTTCAAGCTCGAAATCAAACTCAAAAAATCCACCCTGATCGACCTACATTTCAAGTTTGATCAAGCTGGATTCAACCTCATCGCTGAATTTCAAGTTCGATCGAGCCGGATTCAAACTCATCGCTGAATTTGAAGCTTGAGATTTAGCTTGATATTTTCAATAGGGGAACCTGCACAAGGCTTGCACCATTATTTACGTAAATATTTTCAGGGACTATATATATATACAATTTCTTCATATATATATATATATATATATATATATATATATATATATATATATATATATATATATATATATATATATATATATATTCCACGTCGACCATGGAAGAAATTTTTTACATTTCGTTTTAAAATGTTTTTACTAGTTCAGAATAGTTAAAAAATGTATGCAAAAAAAATTTAGATCATAATACCCTAACTATGCAGAACTGTGGCCCTATTAAAAATAAAGTTTTTTTCAATTCTTAGAAACAGAGAAAACTTTAATAATTTTTAGCTCCAGATAGGTGCAATTTAGGTATTTACACATATACATTTTTATTATTTTTCTGTATATTTTTCTGTAAATTTTCTATAGAATATGCTAGCACTTTTTTTAGGCCCTAATTACCACGTTTCTGATTGATTTATAAAAGATATACCGTTATATAGTAATAAGAGCTTCAAAATGAGACCAGGTAGACCATGGACCGAGCTTATTAACCGAAGTAACAGAATTTTGAAGGAAATCTACATTCAATTTGTATATCTATATATGAAGATTTCTTTTATAAATGATATACCCTACATACATATAGGTATATAAATTGTATGTAGAATTCTTTCAAAATGCTGTAACGTCAGTTATAAAGCTCGGTCCATGATCTACCTGCTCTCATTTTGAAGCTCTTATTACTACAAAATTTTGAAATTAAAATAAACTGCCGAAATTTTTTAAATAGCATATAACGGTATATCTTTTATAAACCAATCAGAAACGTGATAATTGGGGTCTGAAAAAAATGTCAGCATATTGTACAGAAAATTTATAGAAAAAAATGCATATATATATATATATATATATATATATATATATATATGTAAATACCCAAATTGCACCTATCTCGAATTGAATTTTCTACTTTTCTAAAAATGTAAATAAACTTTATATTTAGGGTCACGGTTCTGCAAGATTTGGGTCTTATGAGCTAAAATTTTATTTACATGCTTTTTTCACTATTCTGAACTAGTAAAAACATTTTCAGCGAAATGTAAAAAATTTCTTCATGGGTTTACGTGAAATATATATTATTATGAAATATTGAAATTCGTTCAGAATGAACTTTTACTACAGTTTTTTTAGTAGTCTTGACGTTTCTTTCGTCTTTACAATACATCAGGAAAGTATAATACATTTTTAGGTCAATTTTTTATTTGAAAATTTTTATATATCAAATTCTTAAATTTTAAATCTCACCTGAGATCTTACCAGAGATCTCGTGTAAGATTTTGAGTAAAAATTCATGAGGTTTTCGCATGATATTTCAACTGAGATTTTTTGGTAGGGATATATAAATATATATATATATATATATATATATATATATATATATATATATATATATATATATATATAATCATGCAAAATATCATGCGAAAACATCATGAATGTTTACTCAAAATCTCACACGAGATCTCTGGTAAGATCTCAGGTGAGATTTAAAATTTCAAAATTTTATATATAAAAATTTTCAAATAAAAATTGACCAAAAATGTATTATACTTTCCTGATGTATTGTAAAGAGGAAAGAAACTTCAAGACTAATAAAAAAACTGTAGTAAAAGTTAATTCTGAACGAATTTCAATATTTCATTAAGTGTACATAATGAGATTTTGGTATGAGATCTCAGGTGAGAATCTTACTTGAGATTATTCAGTAGGAGTATGTGAATAATCATAATTAAAGTATAAAATTATAATTAAATTTAAATATTTACGTAAATAAATGGTATATATGTGTTATTATTGTATGTATATATCTGCTGCGGATTCCCGGAAAAACAACTCAAGTCCATTTTTTTGAAAATTGAGTTTTAAGCGATTTTAATATCTTTATATAGTATATTTTCAGATAAAGTGCACAAAATCAAGAAAGTGTAAAAATAAGTAGCCTTATCTACTATTAATGATTTTTTTTACATTAGTTCAAATGGAAAATAAAAATTTTAAGTATTAGTATCTTCAAAACAGAAAAGTGGACTTATGTTGTTATTCTGCAAAACCATATATATATTATGTATTAACTTATTAATTTATTGTACAAAAATATTAAATATTTAAAGTATATAAATAAAAAATTACAAATATAAAATACAGTATTTTTATTATGATAAAATTGTCGGCAAATTGCACCGCACAGTGCTGACACGTTGCCGGCACGCGGGCCGCAGTACCAATCGCGCATGCAAATTGCGTCGGCAAAATGACGGCACTATGACGGCCCGTGTGCCAGGACCGCGTTCCTGCACCGTGCCGTCTCAGAAGCGGGGCAGGAATCCGTCACAATGCCGTAACCGCGGGCGGCCCGCGGGCCGTCAGCGTGCCGACACAGTGCCGACTCAATGCTATCTGGGTAAGAATGAGAGCACATGGAACAACAGGATGGAACGTACAGAACAAGGGAGCAGAATGCATTGTAGAAAGGCTCCCGCGTAATCGCGTAAACACTCACAATTGTGCTGTGCAATCGCCCTAGGTATTCAATGTTTATATTTATGTTGTCATTTCGGAAAACGAGTATTTCTTTGACCAAAAATAGTGCTGCCAGTGTTTTCTTCCCCTCTGTGCAATCAGCTTTTACGATTTGTGAGTGCTGTACACAAAAAACTTAAACAAATACAAATGTCAAGATAAAATATATTTTTCTTTGAAGCTTGAGAGGGAAGGAATATTATGCCAGTACTGGGATCTACCGGTAGCGGCCTTTCAGCGGACTATACGTTGAAGGGACTATTTTAATTGTCCAACTCTCTGCCTTATTTCTGTCATTTATACAAGACCAAATACTTGGTTTATTAAATTTAATTAAATTGTAGATTATCTGACAAAATGGCATTTATAATATACGTTCTTTTGAGCACACTGTTAATGATACTTTCTGCTGCTGCATCTTCTTTGACTAGTCCACCACAATCAGCTGTCATTGTTGCATTTGAGGATGTGTATGATTTATCGCTACTTGCTAATACCATTTCAGATCTTGGGATTGAAACTACGTTTGTGATACCTTCCGATGAAAGTGACTACTATGAACATTTTGTAGATGTCAAAGTGATGAAAGTTAATGCTAGTCTTAAGCCAAGTGATACTAATGATGCTAGAGCAATCAAACTCTGTGATAGATTTATTTCTGATTTAGATATATCAAAGCATGTCAGATCTTTACAGCCAACATTCATCATTTTCCCGGGAGTCAGGTATCGTATTCTACAATTGAACCATTTATTTTAGAATTGCCTCAGTATCAGAAGTTTAATATTTGAAGTTTCTTTTCATGGCACTGTTTGTCTCTTCTGTACTAAATATATTAATTAATATTTTATATAATTTACAAATTAGCATTGTTTTTCATGCAACATTTGTTTATTTAATTTAGGCATGATGCATGCTTATTGCCATGGACAGCTTCTATATCTTCAATCCCTATTGTATGGGCTCGAGGCCACAATGAAGAACTATATGTATTTGTAAAAACAGGGATGGCTTTGCCTGTACACGAAACTGGTCTCCTACAAAGTTTTGTTGAAAACTTGAATTTAAAATACTTTTTATATACAATAGAAAGTAATTATATTACTTCTACTCAAAAACTAATGCGAGAAAAAATTCCTGAAGCTGAAACAGCAATAACCAATTTATATTCTAATGTGCAACTAGTTTTATGGGGGGCAGATCCTATTTTACGCATGAATTCTGCTCTCCTAACTCAATTAGTAGCTGAGGTATGAAATATGATTTCATTTATTTATTTACTAGATACACATATACTGTTACTGTGTTTCTAAAAATTGTTTTTAAAATATAGATGTGCATATATTTTATATTAAGTTAACTTATTGATATCATAAAATATAATACAATTTAACCTAGTAGTTTTTTATTCTATTTTGTTTTAAAGTTATTTATTTCATTTTTAGATTGGATGTCATCATTGTCGAGGTCCTCAACCTTTGCCTGCCGATCTTCAAAAAAAGTTGGTTGAATTCAGAGCAGGCACAATTATTGTACTTTTAGACAAGGATCATGATCCCCTGTTACGTGCTGTTGCACAAAAGTTACCAAATGATAGACAAGGTTTGGCTATAATATGGAAAAATAAACATGCAAGACTGCATAATAAACCCAAAAATCTTTTCATTCATAAAGATGTTGATCGTCAGGATTTGATAGGTAAATTAAAATACTGTGAAAACGTTTGGTAACTTTTACTCTTTTTTTAAAGAAAAATTACAAATAAATCAAAGCAAATTCTTACATTTTATTGCATAGGTTATGCTAGAGCTAGAGTGGTTCTGTGTCACTGTACAGACTCAGAATTTCTTGAAAGTGCTTTCCATGGAACGCCGATGATCTGCTTTCCCAGAACCATGGATGAGAAGCGAAATGCTAGGAGAGCCTCCGAATTGGGATTCACTTACATCGAGAAAATCGACGCAATGTCAGATACAGTCACTGAAATCATAATAGAGATCCACGAGAGTACAAAGTACCGTGAGAGCGCGAGAGTAGTTTCTCAAGCCATTCGAGATAGATCAAACCACGCCATGGATCGGATTCTCTACTGGCTCGGTTATACCGCGAGACATAACGGAGAAGGAAAGAATCTGCTCCTGCCAAAGAGAGTGTCGACTTACAATGAGATTCTTCAAGCAGTCGCCGGATTCCTCGTTGGAGTCGTTTTCACCACCCTGTTGACGGTGGTTTTCTTTATAAGTCAACAGTTCTTCGAATCCCAGAAGAGAAGGGAGCAGAAAAGAAGGCACAGAAAGTAATTTGTGATAAAACTGATTGCTATTTTAATTGTTTTAAACCGCTATTTTTTACTTTAATAGAAGTTACACTACTGAATATTTTATTTTATTACTGTTTGTTAAAAATTATCATTCCTTGTATTTTTAATTTAAGGAGGTTCGATAGTAAAGTTTAAATGATAAGATGTTTCTCTAAATTTAATGTCATTCTTCTATGAAATTTATGATAGCATGTTAAATTTAAAAGCATTAGCCATTACCGTTTTAAAGATAATTGACTTCGAAGTTTGGCTCTTATACATGGGCTCTTAGGAGAGCAGCTTGTAAACTGACAATAAACTTAGAGTGCGATTGTTTATAAATGATAAAAAAGAAATGAAAATCTATGCAAAATATTGAAAAAGTATTAAAGATCGTGTATTCGAAATTTTAGAATGAATGAGAACACCGATTCCTAGTACGAAGCGAAAACGTAAATAAAAACTGCGGGAAAACTCTTCTTTCCTCGCCCCGCGCGGAAGATCTCTCTAAGCTCCTTAAGGACATATAATTTCTGCCTTAGTAAAAATGATTTTGTATATAATTATATAGTTATATATATGTTTTGTTTTATATAGCTATATATAATTATATGTAGTTATATAGAATCATATATAATTATATGTAAGTCAGCTCCAAACCATGGATACAATGTTAGGTTAGTGGTTAAAGTAATGACCTGCCAAGACTAAGATTTTTGATTCAAGCTCATATCGAAATTTTTTTATATTCTTTTTTAATAAATTTCTTTAGAATTATATATGGATGATTATAAGAAAAACTGATATTTTTAGTTTCGTCAGTACACTGAGTAAAAACTAAATATTATTACGGTCTCATAAACATTTAAATTTCCTCAAAATAATGTATTTGAACTTCTTGAACACAAAGCTAAGATAAAAGAATATGCTATATTTTGAATGTACATGTCATATGTATGGCCTAAAAGTAATTACTGTTGCCTGTCGCCATTGAACAATTCAGATAATTCTGAATTTATTTTTATTAGATACAAACTTTATGATTTAATTTAATCTCACCCATTACACTTTGAAGTACATTATATGTACAATATGTTCTAATTTTTATGTTCTAAGCTATCCAGTTTAGTAGTTATATTCCGCGGATGTAGTTTTTTTTTTATCCTGCAGGTATCTAGGTTTACCTCCTATGTCTCTATTATTATGTTGGTCTTCGTCAGTTATACAATTTTAGAAGATAAGTTTTTGATTGAGATGTTTGTGGTGGAATGAGACAATAATTAATTTAAGAATACCATAGAGCCGGGTGACTTTCGACTACTTTGAAACTTTACACTACTTAGGTCTGCTTCCTGACAAAAATTAAGTTCTAAAACAGGTACTAAAAGTTTAGTCTTGAGCTGTAGTACATATTCAGATCCTAGGAATAAAATTTCAAAGGCGTATCTTTTAAGGAGGCTCTGTGGCACCCTCGAGTTTGCCTCCTCGAGAAGAGCGACCGTCATTGCCGACAGCAGGGCGGCAGCACCATCCAAGGAAGCAGCGTCTGGAGCCGCGAGCGCTCTACTAGCCGCTCGGACTGCGCGCCCCTTCCTACAGATCCGGCCCAGCAGCACACGAGAGCAGTTGCACGCATCGTGCTATCTCACGCCACAGCTCTGGCGTCGCTGCACAGCCATTCGCGATAACTACTCGCGATCTTCGCCTTACGCACTAGTTTTAAGCCCGTAAAATATTATATATAGTCGTCTAATATAGTTATCTGCAGTTTACTCCGTGTGTGTTGTCCCGGTTACTCTCCTGCCTTTCCGACAGTCCTGCACCAGCTAGAGCGGCGCCCTGCTCTGGCATATTTGAGGGAACTCCTCGCTCGACCCTCACATTGGTGACGCCGACGTGATCTTCGGTGCAGTCCGATAAGCAGCAGGAAACACGACTCTTCTCTTCTTTCTCGATCTGGGGAGAGAAAAGCCGAGCACGGGAGGTGAGAACATTTTTTCCCGCGCTTGCAGCTACAGCACCACGCTGACTCGAGCCTCGCAGCTATTTCGAGGACCTCGACGCAGCAGCCAACTAGCAGTAGCAACAAAGCCGGAGGACTCTTTTTTTTCTCTCGCTCAGAGAAAGCCACTACGAGGTGAGAGAAAAATCTTCCCGCGCTTTTTGCTCAGGCGAAGCCAACATGGCCGCCGCTGCCGCTGAAAAGACGCGCGCTCGCGCACGTGCATGCTGAGCATGCCGCACGGTGCCTCGACACCACGCTGCATCACTCGCTCCAGCACTGCCGACGACTCGTACGACGAGGACCTCGAGGACACCGCTGACCTCAACTCGACGATCGTCCTGCGTCAGCAGCAGTCGCAGTCCGAGCTCGCCGCGCCGCTTTCAACGCCGCAGCAGCAGTCGCAGTTCGAGCTCGCCGCGCCGCTTTCGACGCCACCGCAGCAGCAGCAGCCGGGGGCCAGCACGCCGCCGCCGCAGCAGCTTCAGCCTCAGCAGCAAGGTTTGTCTGGCGCGCCGCCCGCCCGGCCGAGCCGCCATCATCACCACGAGAGTGACACTGTGATAGCCGCACGTCCGCCAGCGCCGCTAGCCTCGTCAGACCAGCAGCAGCAGTCGGCGCTCACCGCTCTCCACGGAGCCATGCTTGGCGGCAACGTTCAGCCCGACGATCCCGCCGTTGCAGCAGCCGCCGCAGCCGCCGCTGCCAACATTGCGCCTCAGGTACAGAGCGTCACCGCTTGCAGACTGCCTCCTTTCTGGCGCACCCAGCCAGAGCTCTGGTTCCTGCAGATAGAGTCGGTCATGCAGGTGAACCAGGTAATTACTGACGCCACAAAGTACCACCTCGCAGTCGGTGCGCTTGATCCTGAGACTCTCGTGGATGTCTCAGATATACTGAGAAACCCTCCAGAGGGAAATTAGTACGCCACGCTGACGGCACGCATCCTCGAGCGCCTAACCGACTCAGCTGACAGGCAGCTCGATCGCATGCTCAACGAGCTGACACTAGACGGCAGGAAGCCCTCGCAGCTGTTCCGACACATGCGCTCCCTGGCTGAAGACAAGGCCACGGGTACTGCGCATCCGTTGGAAGTCCCTGCTGCCTGCGCACGTGCAGTGCGTTTTGAACATTTTCAAAACAAACACTCTCGATGAGATGATTGCAGCCGCAGACACGCTGATGGAGACGCCCATCTCCGCACCGAGCTCCTACTCCGTGAGCCCAGCTGCGTCACCCGAGCCAATGTTCGCAGAGGTCAGCGCCATCCAACGCACCAAAGACTCCGTTGAGATCAAGCATCTGCTTGCTCAGCTCATCTCGGTCTCAAGGGAGATCTTGGATAAGGTGTCCAACGACAGAGGCCGCAGCGATAGGGGTCGCAGCGACAGAGACCACAGTGACAGAGCCCACAGTGCCTCATGGCAGTCGCGCCCTCGCTCACCCTCGCCACGACGGCCAGCCGACGGACTATGCTGGTACCACCGACTCCAAGGGGCAGAAGCGCAGCGCTGCCGCCAGCCGTGCAGCTTCAACGGCCGCAAGCAGGAAAACGCATAGGGCTGCGCTATGTGCAGGCACCAAGCGACAGCCCAAGCACGCAAAGCCTGCCGCCCCGCCGAGATGTCCGTCTCCACGTTTTCGACCGCAGGACGGGAATGAAGTTCCTGGTTGACTCAGGTTCGTCGGTCTCGTTGTTGCCACATTCACCCAAGAAGGGCAGTACAGCCAGCTCCATGCTGAAGCTCGTCGCTGCCAACGGGACGCCCATCAATGCATATGGTCACAAGGTTCTGCCTCTGAACCTGGGACTCCGTCGCAGCTTACCGTGGGACTTGGTCCTGGCAGACGTAAAGACGGCGATCATTGGCGCCGACCTCCTGGAGCATTACAGACTCTTGGTCGACCTCAAGCGCCGCCACCTGCGGGGCTCGACCACGCACTGCTGCGTGCAGGGCAGCACCCATCGAACGGCAGTTTTTGGCGTCAACATGGCGACCCAGGACTGTCCAATTGACGACCAGACCTTCAAGGCCCTAATCGAGGAGTACAACAGGGTACTGCAGGCCAGTTCAACACCCAACGGAGGCCCCTCGGCCCCGGTTCAGCACCACATTGTCACCGCAGGACCGCCGCTTTTCGCACGAGCACAGCGCCTAGCAGGTGACAAGCTCGAGACCGCGAAGGAAGCTTTCGACGCTCTGCTCTTCCACTGCGTCATCCGTCCATCCAGCAGCTAATGGACCAGTCCACTGCATATGGTGGCGAAGCCTGGGGGCGGCTGGCGCACTACGGGAGACTATCGGAAGCTGAACTCGATCACGGTTCCCGATCGATATCCAATTCCACAAATCGAAGATCTGCTTCTCAGCCTTCACGGATGTATGATCTTCACGACCCTGCATTTGAATCGTGCATATTTCCAGATTCCGGTTGCTCCGGAGGATGTCCCAAAAACGACGGTCATCACGCCTTTTAGGCTTTTTGAGTTCCTGGGCCTGCCACTGGGACTCAGGAATGCGACCCAGACATTTCAGCGCTTCCTCGACACCCTCTTCAGAGGCATGCCTTTTGTCAAGGTATACGTGGATGACATGGTCATCGCCTCTCGCAATCGAGAGGAGCACGTTCGGCACGTGCAGGCCGTACTCGAGGTGCTGGCGAGGGCCAGGCTGTCACTCAACCTGGCCAAGTGTCACTTTGCCTGCCCAGAGGTGACTTTCCTGGGCTACCACATCTACGCCAACGGATTCAAGCCGCCAGCGGACAAGGTCACCGCCATCTCAGAGTACGTCAGACCACCCACGATCATGGACCTCCGGCGCTTCCTGGGCATGATGAACTATTATCGTGCCCTCATCCCAAAGGCAGCAGAGATGCAAGCGCCACTTACCGACCTTCTTCGTGGGGCAAAGAAAAAAGACCGTCGAAAAGTGGACTAGACGCCGGAGCGGGCAGATGCATTCAACCGCTGCAAGGAGAACCTGACTCTGGTAACACAGTCAAGCTTCTTGCAGCCGGACGCACCTCTCGTCCTCACGATCGACGCATCGTCAACGGCCCTCGGCGCATCCCTCGAACAACTCAGCAATGACGTCTGGCGACCACTGGGTTTCTTCTCGCGGAAACTCATACCGGCAGAGAGCAAGTATAGCCCCTACGACCGGGAGCTCATCGGGGTGTACTCAGCCCTGAAGCACTTCGAGCACCTCCTCGAAGGCCGGCAGTTCGTCGTCCACACGGACCATCTGTCGCTTAACAAGTACCTGGATCAGCGCTCTGACAAGGCATCCCCTCGACAGCTCAGACAGCTGGACTACGTCGGCCAGTTTTGCCTCACCTTCGAATTCATCAAAGGCGACGACAACGTCGTCACGGATGCGCTCTCATGGGTGGAGGCAATCAGCATGCCATTAATCTTGAGCCCTTCAGTCATCCACGAGGCCCAGAAGTAAGAGGACATTGACGCCAATCACGAGCTCGCCACCTCCTCGCTGAATCTTCAGCCTCTGGTGATAGACGGCCATCGACTTCTGTGTGAGACGTCCACAGGGGTTGTTCGGCCCTATATCCCGCAGGAGCTACGGAGAGCAGTCTTTGACGTCATCCACTCGCCTGCGCACCCGAACGGGCGCACCACCTCTCAGGCAATGAAGGAGAAGTTTGTTTGGCCTGGTATCAAAAAGGACTCGTTCAAATGGGCGCGCGAGTGCTTGCTCTGCCAGTGCGCAAAGATACACCGGTACGCTCGAGTACCGCCGACAAATATCGACGTTCCGGACCAGCGATTCAATCACGTGTACCTGGACATCATCATCTTGCCTCTGGTAGACGGATATCGCTACTGCCTGACGCTGATTGACCGCTTCTCCAGGTGGCCGCATGCGATCTACAGTGGCTGGATTGCCACTTTCGGGACGCCTCTCACCATCACCACGGACCAAGGAGCCCAGTTCGAGTCAGCGCTCTTTACTGCCCTTGCTCGGATGATCGGAGCTGGAAAGATCCGGACCACGCCCTACCACCCGCAGTCGAACGGAATGCTGGAGAGGTGGCATAGGACGCTCAAAGCTACGCTCATGTGTCACCCCAACGTTTCCTGGCTGGAACGTCTACACGGTGGGCAGGAAGGAGCGATAGGTTTGACCAAAATGACGATAAAATCGGGTTACGGGGTGGTATTCGGGCATGAATATACATTTCAAATCCGTTCGAATCGAAATCCGATCGGCTCCTGTTTTCGAGATATCGTCAATTTATGTATTTTAGCTAAATTATTGATAGAAGCGAATGAGTTCTACCTTAAGAATGCATGGAACTACCTTATATAATCAACAAGGATATACAAAATATGTAGATATCATGTATGTTATATATATTTATGATATGTTGTGTGTATATATATATATATATATATATATATATATATATATATATATATATATATATATATATATATATATATATATATACACACACACACGTATACATATATGCATGCAGGGTGTTCCAAAAGTTCGGGGATAGCTGAATATTCCCTCAGATAATTTTCAAGGAGGTGAAGATTAGTTTTGTGTGTATATATATGTATATATATATATAGTTATATATATATATATATATATATATATATATATATATATATATATATATATCTAAATCCAAACTTTATCGTGTTATAAATTTATATTACATAAATTATAAATTTTAGAGTTACACTAAATTTCCATATAAAAATTTTATAACTTCGTTTCTCACCGCTAGGTGACTGCGTGCTTTCTTCTATGATAATAGAGATGATTTTGTCATATAAGACGATCAGATCTTGCCGACGACTACTGAAGGAAGCAGATAAACTTCGAGCACCTGATGTTTCTGGGGAAGTCGAAAATAGTCAAATAGAGCCTTTCATCTTTGATTTTACAGAAACGAACAAGGTTGTTGAGTCTTGTTTTTCGACAACGAATTCCGGAGTTGATTTGGATCAAAATTTGATTGCATTGTCGGAAGCTTTTAAGAGTACTGGAGACTCTGAATCGTTAAAAATCCATGTATTTCTGAAGCACTTAAAATACTGCCTTGCATATTTGGACAATGATGATGGGCTAGGATTAAGGTCTGAGCAGGCTGGCGAATCAGTGCACAGAAAATTTTTGAAACTTTGGGAAATGTAGATCAATTTTCTTCAGGAAATATATAAAGAAATAGGATTTTTTTCGTTGATAATAACTTTCTGAACAAAATTACAATTTGTGGAAAAGTATGTATTATCAATATAATATACTTACACATCCAATGCACCAGCCTAAATATGACTTCTTATTTAAATTATATATTTATATATGTATATTATACACACACATATATATATATATATATATATATATATATATATATAATGTATTTTTCAAATAATATCAGACCGATTTCATCTCAAATCATGCGGGCCGACAGCACCTATCTCTCCGAATCAGTTCAAATTATAGTATATTATTCTACTCGGAAAATAAGCGTATACGTATTTTTTTATTTTTCGATAGCATAAAAATTGCATTAGTTATGCTTTTTTCAAACATGACTCCTCAAATTTCGTTTCTCAAAAATCGAAAACTTTTTTCTTTTTAAATCGTTCTAATTCATCTTTTTATGGATATTTGAAAATAATTCTGTACATATTCGATGCTGTTGGCGATACTCTTTCGATCTGCCAAGTTCAAAAATTTTTTTACAAAAAATCAAGGATGATATGGCATTTTTTATAAACAATGAAAAATGCTTTTTTCTCAAAAAAGCCATCTTTTTTTTACTCAATTTTTTTTATAGATAGCTAGTCTCAATACCTATATGGTCATATATATGACATTTGGAATATTTTTTTTTTAAGAGATATAAACGAAATAAGAAAAAAATTTTATGTTCCCCCATAGCACTGTCATGCAAGAAAAAATCCTATGTATTTTTACCTTTTTTATGATTTTTAGACATTTTATTGCTTTTTCTAACTTTCCTGCTAACACGATTCTTTGAGTTGATTTTCTTCTTCTTCTGTTTCTCTTTATTAAACAATTTTGTTAAAGAATGAAGAGCAGTTCGACCTGTATAAGATTTTTTCTTTTTACCTACATTTACTTTCCAAACATGGGTTTTCTGAATGCCGTTATATTTAGGAGCCTTAAGCCACTTTTTTATTTTATTTTGTCTAAACACTTCAATATCTTCTTTTGGTAGTAAGATTAGTTTAATATTATTAGTATAAGATTGAACTTTTGTTACAAAAGCATTGGCATCTTGTATTTATTCAATATGACTGTTCTGAAGATTATGTCTAGTTGCATAGTGTTTGACTAGTCCGCCAATACCATCACATGCACCTTTCCCGTGACCTGTAGCTGAAAACAACCATTTTTTATTGATGGAAGCATTTTTCATTTAATACAATTGAAATCGATATTTGATCTATTAAATCGGTTGAATCATTTTTCATCGAATCAATTATTTTTTTCATTGCTAACAAGGCATGGGCAGAATCGTGTTTTCTATCATCACTGATGACAGCAAAAGTTTTTGTTAGTTTTCCTTGATAACAAACTGCTGTGAAAATAGAGACCTGTTCTAGTGAGTACCTTGAATAGGGTTACTGTGAATCACTGCCCAATTTTCAGCAAAATCACCATGCAGTACTAGATGACCTGAGTTAGCTGCAGCTATTTCTTTCTCTTCTTTTATAGCTTTTCTTTGTATATTTTTAATATTTAAATGAACGCTTGTTTTGACTGTCGAAAAAGAAAGATCGTTAAAAAAATTGGAGATTGATAATCTTTTCTTCACAAGATGGCCATTTTCCCACATAGCAAAAACAATCTCCTCATGTTCATTAGTTGTCTCTAATCCAAAAAAACTTAGGTTGATATTTTCAGAACCTGGGCATAAAGTACATTCTTGAAAAAGACACTTATCGGACAAATTGGAGCAAACAATTGTCGATAAAAGTGTAGAACGAACTCTATCGAGGTCTGAATGTTTGCCTCCTAGGAAATTATTTAGACTATTAACGTATAAATCAAAATTTGCACAGTAAATGCACAGACACACTTCCTTCGACGGGCTCAACATAACAAACTTTGGTTTTAGTGTATAAAACTTTGTTATACCGATTTTTATGTCTGGGTTTTCTTGTTTGAATAGTTTATACGCCTCTTTTAAACTGCGTGTCAAATAACGTTTTATTTTTTTTTATTTTTTTCCATTTTGTTGAACAGTCACAACATCACATTTATTAGGGCTTTGACGTGTACAGTTAATTAAGTCATTGTTTAGAAAATATTCCATGGCAATTTTTGTAGACTTTTCGTCCAATGGATGACCAGTATACGCGTCAGGTTCAGAATATATTCCCTTAGTTGTTACAAGCATTCTTGCTTTGTCAATGATATAAACAGTTACTTCGGGAAATGCTGATAAAATACTAGATTTTGTTAATGACGAAAGAAGCAACGTTAAAATTCTAATTTTCTCATTGATACTGTCACAATTTTCAAGCGCTACTCGCAAGTTATTGAGCCATTCATTGCAGAAGCATTGAGTCAAATCATCATGTGATTCATCAATGCAAACATTGTATGCTTCTGACAATTTTGAGCTAGTTGCAGATGAGAATGAAGATACTAGTTCTGATTTTTTTCTAATAATGTATCTTTGTACAGATGAATCATCAATACCTCTCTTCCTTTTAAGTGGCGAAACATTACCAAAAGAACTAGAAATTAAGGTTTCGTTCACTGTCCAAGTCAGTATATTTGTCTGAATGAATCGCATCAATTATTTACTTTGGTTCAATATTTTTAACGCGTTCATAACAATTGAAGCATACATAATCCGAACTCTGCACTGCTTTGTTAGGAAAAATTTGTCGAAGAAGTTCTGCTAAATTCTCCAATTTTCTAAATTTAACAGTGGCATCATATACATTTTTTTGTGTGATCCAAAAAAGTTTGGACACTTGCGCCTCTTTGTTGAATAAATTTCAGCCATAATTCAAGAGAAATCTTAGTATGTATAAGTAATACTATATATATATTAAGATAACTAGACCGGGTTCCTTAAATAAGCTAAAATAACTAACATTATCTACGTGATAGCAAAAGATGAGTTTTAGCCACCTTGCGGAGAATTCTAGTACCATGCGTTATACTCCTCTATGGTGTACACACAAACATATATAAATAATCGTACACGTATTCGCCTAATGCACAGATTCTTGCTCTGCTATATACGTATAATCATTATACTTAGGGGTACATATAGGTATTGAGACTAGCTATCTGTAAAAAAAAATTGAGTAAAAAAAAAGATGACTTTTTTGAGAAAAAAGCATTTGTCATTGTTTATAAAAAATGCCGTATCATCCTTGATTTTTTGTAAAAAAATTTTTGAACTTGGCAGATCAAAAGAGTATCACCAACAGCATCGAATATGTACAGAATTATTTTCAAATATCCATAAAAAGACGAATTAGAACGATTTAAAAAGAAAAAAGTTTTCGATTTTTAAGAAACGAAATTTGAGGAGTCATTTTTGAAGAAACCATAACACATGCAATTTTGATGCTATTGAAAAATCAAAAAATACTTATACGCTTATTTTCCGAGTAGAATAATATACTATAATTTGAGCTGATTCGGAGAGATAGGTGCTGTCGGCCTGCATGATTTGAGATGAAATCGGTCATCAATAGTTGATTTTGGTGAACTAACCAAATTTATTTATGGCGACGTTTCGACGACCATTCGTCGTTGTAATAAAGATTTAGCCTGATGAGGACGACGAATGGTCGTCGAAACGTTGCCATAAATAAATTTGGTTAGTTCACCAAAATCAACTATTGATATTATTTGAAAACCACAAGCGTGAACAAGTAAAACAATATATATATATATATATATATATATATATATATATATATATATATATAATGTATATTATATACATATTTTGTGTATCCTCGTTGATTATATAATGAAGTTTCATGCATTCTTAAGGTACTACTCATTCGGTTACATCAATAATTTAGCTAAAATACGTAAATTGATGATATCTCGAAAACAGGAGCCGATCGGATTTCGATTCGAACGGATTTGAGATGTACATTCATGCCCGAATACCGACCCGCAACCCGATTTTATCGTCATTTTGGTCAAACCTATCGCTCCTTTCTGCCCACCGTGTCTACCGACCGTCCTCTAAGGCCTCAGATCGGCCTACAAGGAGGACCTCAAGGCATCACCAGCCCAACTGATGTTCGGCAAGACACTACGCATTCCTGGAGACTTCTTTACCGCGCAGGAGGGCCCCGCAGATTTATTTTCTTTTATAGGCAAGCTGCAGAGCCAATGCGATCTTTTACGTTTCAGGAACCACAGGGGCCACACAGCACTCAACCATCACCATCGTGCCCTCCTCAGTCATCAGCCACTAGGGGGGGAGTGGCTGTGGCACCCTCGAGTTTGCCTCCTCGAGAAGAGCGACCGTCATTGCCGACAGCAGGGCGGCAGCGCCATTCAAGGAAGCAGCGTCTGGAGCCGCGAGTGCTCTACTAGCCGCGCGGACCGCGCGCCCCTTCCTACAGATCCGGCATAGCAGCACACGAGAGCAGTCGCACGCATCGTGGTATCTCTCGCCACAGCTCTGGCGTCGCTGCACAGCCATTCGCGACAACTACTCGCGATCTTCGCCTTACGCACTAGTTTTAAGCCTGTAAAATATTGTATATAGTCATCTAATATAGTTATCTGCAGTTTACTCCGTGTGTGTTGTCCCGGTTACTCTCCTGCCTTTCCGACAGTCCTGCACCAGCTAGAGCGGCGCCCTGCTCTGGCATATTTGAGGGAACAACTCGCTCGACCCTCACAGCTCCTGCGTCTACCATACTAGTCAAATTGAATCGAAAATTTAATGATAACTTTTATGCATATATTTATACTTAAAAATCTTAAATGTATTTATAATGTATATAAATGCAGCAAACTTTTAATAATATAAACATTAACAATTCAATAAATATTAATACAGATACTATTTTGGATTCGGCAGTGAATAACATATGCGAGAAGGACAGGTTCGTCTTCCGCGCATGCGCGCCGATGGGTGGTATATAGCTATATCTATATATATTACTATAGCGTCGTGTCGTGCGTCGTGCGTGCTGCATGTAAAAAGTTCTAGTTGATAAGTATTATTCTAGTTGATATTATTTAGTGTATTATGTGACAATGACGGAACCTAAAACGGTTTGAGATACTAGAGTTTTACGTGGGCCCATAGTTAAATTTTTATTGTTAATTTATATTTAAAATAATTAAAATTAAATTATGACGATTTATTCTTTATTGAATGTTTTTGTTTGAAATTGGAATCTCAAATTGCGCGCGCTTCTCCCAAACGCCGTAGCCAAGATGGCCGCTCAGCTGACTTCCCTACAACTGCCCGATATAACCCGAATTTATTCAAGCTTTCGCCAATATCTCTTTTTTTAGTTCGATAACCGATATTTTAAATAATGTCATTTGAAAGAGGAGATTTTTTCCTACAAAACTGATATAATGACATTACTGGATAAATCAGATTTCATTCGTAATTAATTGATTCAACTTTGTCTGCCATAAGAGTCCATGTTAAAATAGCCAACTTCGAGCTCAAATTTCTTGAGTTTTTGGCCGATAAGCGGTATAAATAAGGGCACCGTTAGATTGAGCGTATTCTAAACTTTAAAAAATGATATGTCCGAGTTCGAGACATTACGCGCAGGAGCCTCCTTAATAATGTATGAAAAATAGGATAGTCAAAGTCACCCCGCTAAAAGGGGAGATTTTGAGCCATTTTTTTTATTTCTATATATCTCGTAGCTAAATTTTCATTTTTGAGCACTTACAAGTCAGTTACAAACTCATATTATGTTTAACAAAATGCTCTGATAGTAAATAATCAGTCAAAAATTTATATTCGAAAGCCAAAAATGGCGGAATAGCTGCATTTTTGTGCTCTAACAGAATATGTTTTCGAGATTGGAAATTTAGTAAAATTTTTGTTTACTTTAGAAAATCCAAAAATCACTTTGTATCTAAAGGATCTGACCTTCAAATCTGAATACCTCTGATCGCTTAAAAATACATACTTTCTGAGGTGCTTGTTATAAAATCATATTTTTTTTCATTTGGCCCAATGTCGCCCCACCGACCTAAAGTCACCCCACTTTACGGTACTCTGCTTGAGCCGAAAAAGTAGTTTGATCGGATTTTTCAGAGGGTGATGATTTTATCTCGCTTGATAAAGTGATTCTGCCATTACTTGCCCAAAACAAGCATAAAAACGGTCGATGAGTGAAAATTGTCGATTTTAACGCCTAGCCTGCATTGATTCCCCTGAATTTACAAGAGTTAACTTCGTATGACTTTTTATGTATTCTTAGTCGTAAGAATCACATGGTGTTATTAACGAATATAGACCTATATAGAAGAACGATTCTTATGGAGCGGTTGGTTCTCAAAAACGGTAGTTGAGTAGTCTCCGCGAGAAGGCGCTTGCCGTTATTTTCCTATAGTGCTGTCTCTTTCGCACCTGCGAGCCGTTCCGGTTTTAAATTTTCTAGAGCGTAAGGGTTACTTTATGATGTTGTATTTTAACCGATATGGATTCTATCCATACAACTCATTAATTATTTTATTGTTCGGCCAATACTGCAATTTATTACTCGAAAATTACCCTCTGGTTGACTCCTCGGATCTCGAGAGAAGGTTCGCTGAGCGGACGACTGGACAAACGGCGCAACCCACGGAGATCCAATCTCGAGTTATTTAAATAAATAATTATAAACAATTTAATTATTATTGTTCATACAGGTTCCATCTACGTAAACGATCTATATAGATATATGCATATAATCTTTTCTAACGTTTATTTCTCGATATTAATAGATATACATCAATTTGTATTTATAAATCGTAACTGTAAGAAATTCTATGCCGGCTCGTTAACAGTTAATATGCCGCCGTCACTTTACTCAATTCATTAATTGTAACATTAATTTCTGAAATATATGTTTATAAAACCCCGAAATTTAACTAAGTTAAATTTTTATAACTACCACGACTTTACTTATCGCCCGATTTTAACTACTTCGCTACTGAATTATGGTCGCACGTGGGCGGTCCAATGGCCGCTCCCCGCCTCTACTCGCACGCACCAAGAGCCGACCGCGTTGCCGGTATTACCTACAACCTGTAATAAAATGCTTCAAACTTGGGAACTCTCTCGACCTAAAAACACACAAAAATATTCGGCAGCGAACACACACAGCAACTGCGACTCTCCACCAAGCCTCGAACGTCGACTGCACTGAAACAGAGTAAAATAATGGACTGCTCTCACCAAGTAATTTTCAAGTCGAATTACAAAACTCGCTTGAATAACTAATAGGCCGGGCGCTTTGTGGGCAAATACTCGCCGACCGAAAGTATATTGACTCACGTTGAAATGAATACAATTTAGCGACTCTTTCTCTGCTAGCTCGACTGCTCCTCCTTTTCACAGTTACCACGCGGTGCGTCTAACCTCTATCCGAATTTTGCTCTTGTAACAACGACTGTGCTCGGCGAAGGCTCCGGACGGAATGGGGAAGGCGGAAGGACTCGAGTCCTCTCCTCGTGGTGTCCCTGTACCCTAGCTCCCTCTATTTTGCCTTACTCGATCTCCTCTCCTTATCTAACACCTTTTGGCATAGGCCCTCAACTCGATTTTCACTACAGTAGTAACCGGAGGTTAGTTACTGCTCTAGTTTTACCCGTCATGCATTTTGCCCCGAGGACGCGCGTAATTTAAAATATTAACAGCGCCCTCTATACTGCACGCTTCTCCGATACTTATATCCCATTACTCGGTATATACTACATGCGAATTGCCGGAGCGCGGCGCGTTCGTTGTAAACGCGTCTTGCTCCCTTCTCCTTCCGCGCGCCTCTCTTCCCATCTTATTTGATGCTTATCTGGTCATCTTCTGTTGCCCGACCGTCTTCCGTCTCTCTTGCCGTTCGGCTCTCCCTCTACTCTCCCGATCGGTTACAGCCGCATGGCACGCGCCCGCTTCTTCATCAGCTGTTCTAGTCGTCGTCCTTACGGATGACGCCGCTGAGACTCCTCGCGCTCCGATCGCTCTCTCTCTCTCTCGGGTGTCCGCGTACGCGAGTGTGTATGTGTGTGAGTGTGTTTCGTCTGCTGCTGCTGTGTTGCTGCTGTTGCTCCGGCCCCGCGGCTCCCGGCCGCTCGTGTTGTCTCCAGCTTTTCTCTCTTTCAGGCGGCTGCTACCTGTGAAAATAAGGACTCGACCTCTTCTCCATCGTTGCCGCTTCGTCGTGCTGCTCAGCTTTCCCGGATATGTTTGCTGAATCGGCTGCTGCTTTTGTCGTGTGTTTGTGCTGGTGGTGGTGTATGTGTGGTGTCGCGCCGTCGATCTCCCCCGTGAAACATATAATAATATTCGCGATTAATAATCCTAACAAAAAATAAGCAATTTTGAATAGCGTGCGTTCGGTGGTTTGTTGCGTGCGTGATTACGTCCGGAGTTTGTTTATCCCTCCTAATTAATAATAATAATCTCCCCGATACTAACCCTACCTGCCTATTCTAACCTCACCTTACTTCTCTCTTTACCTCTTTCGTTGTGGCATTTTACATGTCACAACTTTCAATTAAGATATTAATAAAAATGAGTTAAGATTTGATAATTTGAAAAGTATATATAAATTTTTATGTATTTAAATGACTTGGGTACAAATTAACTAAAAGTAATAGTAAATTAGTATTACAGTTTCGATAAATCTAAGATAATAATAAATAAAGAAGTAAATAAGTAAATAAATAAATAAATAAATAAAATTCATTTTTATGTCATATTTAATTTTAATATTGTCTTTTGTTACTAAATAATTTTTTTCTTCATAATTTTGAGAAGAATATAGGTATTTATTTGATTTAAAAATGATTAATTAGAAGTTGTTGCGTAAGTGACTCACGAATTAAACAAAATTTTCACATATCAAGTCTATAGAACAAAATATTGATCCGGATACCTTGCAACTTTTCAAGCAAGCGACCAGCATCAGAATGTTGGTCTGGAGACATTGCCGATAGAAATCTCTATAATTTTTAGCTAAAGACTACGAGTACAGCTAGGAATGTCATTGTTGATATGGTACAATAATTTTACATTTTATAGAATATTTTCATAGAACCATATCTTATATTTTTACAAATTTATACAAAATAGTAATACCATTACATGATAGTAATTTTAATATTTATATTTACATCTAACTATTTACTCCTGATTTATACAATTAATTTTTATTTTTTTATATACACAAATAGTTTCTATTTACATATACATTTATACCTAACTATTTACACCTAAGATTTATATAATTACATTATAACTTTTATATAGGTATACGGAAATAGTTTCTATTTATACAAATATACAATTATAAAATTATTTTAAGTATTTTAAACCGCTGTAATTGTATGTCCAGATATCTGTTCTTCATGCCGATGTGTACATTTGTCTATTTGAAATGACTTTCTGTAATTTTTAATAGGACTACGAAGAAAATCATTCTTAAGAAAATTTAGATTCGAATAATGTTAATAATGACCCTATTATTTCTGAGTATCCATTCACTTTGCCACTCGATAACAACACTTTCTGGATTGTCCATGAAAATGGTGAAATTAAGCAGGATAATAGTTTAAAGTCCAACGAACAATGTAACAGTATGGAGTTTAATCATAAAACTGTTGAAACAGAGTCTGGTCAAATACTTACACAAGAGAATTCAACAAATCTATCTTATCTAAATCAGAGAATTTAACACCTTCAAAGTCAAATGAAGCAGATTCCATAACCATTGATGAAAATGTCAGTCGGAATAGAATTGAAGCCGCTGATGAAATTCAGGATCAGCATTCGAATGACAAAGGTAAAATATACTAAATTATGTAAAATATTTCATCAAGTTAATTAAATGATACAAAGTAATAATACATAATCTCAATTTCAGTGGATTCGCTAAGGATACCGTCTCCTTTTAAAAACTGCATATTTTGGCCAGGAGAAAAGTCAGACAAAAGTAAAAGAAGAAAAAAGTATAAAATTCCAACGGTAGCTACGTCTGATGAGAGATAAGCTTTCCATGAAAAGTGCCTTAAAGATAAAAAAAAATGAAGAAATGAAAAGGCAATGAAAAAAGCAGAGAGACAGCGGTAAGCAATGGTAAAGAAAGAAAAAGAAGAGCAAAGAAAAGAAAAAGAAGAAAAAGTAGCTAAAGAGAAGTTAGAAACGAAAACATCACATAAAAAAAAAACAGTTAAACAAAAATACCAGAAAAAAACGAAATTAAAACACAAAATTGTTTCAAAAAGGAAAAGCACTAAGAATAAATAATAATTCAAAAACTTTATTTTATACAAATCAATATGTACCTATATTGATTATTGTTTACAAAGTTAAGGTTGTAATATTTATGAGTATTAAATTAAATATATATTTCAAAAAAACAATCATCAAAATGTATTGATAGTGTCTTTATTTCTCATTAATTATTAAAAAAAATTTCATTAATCTCTCTTGATTAGGTACTGGGTCATATTTTTATTAGGAATTGGGTCACCCCAAGTTTTTGGTGGTTAGGTATTGGGACAGTGTTCATGCTATTTAATAACGTTATTTAATATTACATTAATGAAGAAGGTCATAATTTTAGACCGTATTATTAAAGAAGAAGTAATAAATAGCATATCAAAAGAATATTATTAAGAATTCCTTAATATATTCATTGTATGACTTTAAAACTTAAAGGCTAACTCATAACTGATTCGGTACTGAGACATTGATGGTACATAGGGGAGACCGGGACTAATTCATCGATATGTTTTGCGATTTCTTATTCTAATAATTTTTAAAATCTAAATACTGTTTAACGTAGATATAAACTTCATAATTTTGTAACGAAATGATATTTCGTATTACAAAATTTTTCAATCTTATAGTAAAGCCTTTCAAAATAAATTTTTCGACATATTATACTAAAATAATATCGCGCTCTACTTTTCTGGAAATCGAATTACTTAAAAACAAAGTGGTTAAAATGATAGTAAGATCACGTAATTCAATTTCCAGAAAAGCGGAGAGAACGCGACTTTTCTCACCGAGCGGGCTATCTTAATTGCGCGATAAGAACGTCACGCGTATGCAGTCTCCGCCGAAAATTTCTCATCGATAGCCAACAATTATAAATACCGGGTAGCGGCCCGTGCAACCAGACTCAGTTTCACTCTCAATGGTTTACTGTGCGGAAGCTCTCTCAATTTTCCATTATAATAAATCATAAGTATTGTATGCCATCGTGGGCACAACGTGTATAATCATAAAAATAAATTTTTGTAAAAAGTATATTATAAACATTATTTTCTTGTGTAATAAAATCTTACCATCTATAAAAATTGTTCATATCTTATAATAATTATTATAACATATTTCGTCGCTGTTCTTCAATAATTCGTTGCTGCCCTACAATCAACAAGGTAAGAACTATTATACCTAAAGTACTAATATTATTCACGTTTTTCCGCCAGAACATAGCTCTAGCAGTCCCTGTCCACGCGCCCTACTCTTTTTAGTCGCCACGCTACAAGATAACAAAAGCCCGTGCAACCGCTCGGCACGAGACAGGCAAGCCGTGATAATGAAAATAATTTATTAATTTATAATTAAATAAAATACAGATCGTCACAGCTAAAATACTGGTAACAGCTAGCTGGGATCTGTAAAAACGCGGAAAATACGTAAATAATTGAATAAGATTTATTTTTTTTCTTTAGAAATTAAAAATTTTTTTTCACTTTTATGTTAAAAATAAAATTATACCTTATTAACTCTAAGAAAAAGCAGAAAGAAATCTAAAAAGTAATTTTTCG
This sequence comes from Gastracanthus pulcherrimus, assembly GCA_949152435.1. Lineage (NCBI taxonomy): Eukaryota > Metazoa > Arthropoda > Insecta > Hymenoptera > Pteromalidae > Gastracanthus > Gastracanthus pulcherrimus. The sequence continues at coordinate 14,878 of CASCKD010000129.1, read as the reverse complement.
AGTCCTTTTCCTACCCTTAATGCATGAAAAAAATGTGCTTTTTATAGTTTGTGATTTTGTAGTTAGTTTAAATATAAATACAAATAATAAATTTAAATATATAATACTCAATCTACATTTCCTTTTTAATACGAATAACAATGACTTCGAATACTATATATATATGTATATGTATACCCTATTCTTATACTATTTTTCTATCCATAACCTGTTACACAATTCATAACCTACACATAATTAACTAACTTTAAAAACCTATTATATTACAGAATAACTTTATAATTAAATCCCTTACTATATAAACCATTTACTACTACTAATACTCTATACATATACATATATTTAATAAATTTTACTCGTCTTATAATAATATTTTTCATTTTGAAAAATCAAAGCTTTGTTTTACCTTATAATTTACATATACTTCAAAATTTTTTACAAAATACGCAAGAATTTTTTTTTTGTTAACGAAATATTTCGAATTATAAAGCAAAACACATCTATTACATTAAACCCAAAAATTAAGATTTACCTTTGAATTAAAATAAATGCACCTTTCTTTTAAACTAAACATTCTCAAAATTTGATTTTCACTGATCATCTTTACATCCTCTTATACATAAAACACTATATACAAATAGTCTTTTTTTTATTTTTTTTTATTTTTATTTATAAATAAGTTGTTACTATTATTAATATACATTTTATACTGTTATTAGCAACATTGAATGTTTTATGCTCGATCAGTCCAAATCAAGCTTAAACTAAACAATTTTATGCAATATTTTATATAACTAGCTGCGACAATTCAATAACATCAAAACACATTATTTACTCTACCTGTAAACAAATTAGACGTACGGAACAGATTTGCATAGCAAAGACATAAAAACCGCGTACACAACGAGCATACACTATATTCTAGTATACTAATGATTATACCTATTTAAAATAAATTGTACTATTGTTATACTATTTCTACATCATTACATTATATTTTTACTGTTTTGGTTATTATTCAAAATTAAAATAAATTTTTTATTTTTCTATAACTAACTACTTTTAAAATTTTAATTCTTATGATTTACCATAATTGATCTCTGTATGGTTTATTATTAATTAATTAACATGTAATTAACATTAACAATTACAATGCCAAAAAAAGTTAAAAGGTGTTATAGAAAATCAAGTGATTCGAGGTTATATCGATCTAGAAAGATTGTACCGCCGCAAAAACGTAAACGAGAAGACATTTCAACAAGTTGCGCATCAGCTAAAAAAATTAGAGTGACCGTTGAACATCAAATTAAGGAGGATCTCTCTAAAATGTGATGGAAATATCAACGTGTCGTGCGAAAGCTGTTCCGTTATTACAAATGTTCCGTCAAGTGAAAGAATAAACTCCGGTGCTTACGAAGTTAATCATCGGTTTGCTTTCGTGATGAGGATATTAGGCCTTAGATTATCTGGCTGTGATAAGTTTTGCGGCTTGATGGATTTGTGTAATAGCTTTTTATCAAGACCGACATACAATCATTACATGAAAAATATGTGCTCGACTGTAAGAGAAGTAGCGAATCGATTTTTTTTATCTGCTACAAAAGAAGAAAAATCTGCTACAGAGGACGAGAAGAATACTCAAGATACTGACGATCTCACGGTATCAGGCGACGGAACATGGAAAAAAAGAGGCTACTCATCTTTATTCGGCGTCACATCGTTGATCGGTTACTTCTCAGGGAAACTTCTTGACATTCTTGTCAAAAGTTCATACTGTCACGAATGTAAAACTTGGGAAAATAAATTAAATTCTGCCGAATACGAAGAATGGCATAAAAACCATGTAAATGCTGGAAAATGTAAGTCAAATCATACTGGTGCAGCTGGAAATATGGAGGTCGAAGCAATCAAAACCATGTTTCAACGCTCGGTACAGAATGGTGTGCGATATCGCAACTATATCGGCGACGGTGACTCTAAAGCTTACTCCGGGTTAGTGAATTCTAAACCTTGTGGTGATGATTTTTCAATAGTGAAGAAAGAATGTGTAGGACATGTTCAAAAAAGAATGGGCACTCGTCTCCGTGAAATAGTCAAGAAGACCGTTGTAGATACTGAAACTAAAGCTGAAAAGAAGATAAAAAAAGTCTGTCTGGTAAAGGGAGGCTTACGGTTAAGATGATTGACAAACTGACGGTATACTACGGTTTGGCTATTAGACGTTACTCAGATTCCGTGGAAAATATAAAGAATGCTATCTGAGCAACGTTCTTTCACTACAGTTCGACAGACGAGAATCCACAGCATGAAAAATGTCCGAGCGGCGCGGACTCCTGGTGCGAATGGCAAAAAGCTGCAGCTGCTAATGGATTGGATTCGTTCAAACACACGTACAGTGCTCTTCCAAATGATGTTTTGGATACCATCAAGCCTATCTATGAAGATCTAAGCAAAGATGCTCTCCTGAAGCGATGTGTTGGAGGCTTCACGCAAAACAACAATGAGAGTTTGAACCAACTTATATGGTAAATCTCACCAAAGCACTTGAGCGGAACCTCTGTGATAGTTGAGATTGCGGCTTATGTGGCAGCCTGTGTCTTCAATGAAGGTTCTTTTGCTCTACTATCCTTCATGCAAGAGATGGGAATCAGTAGTTGATCAAGCGCTCATGAATGGGCGCGATCAGCTGATCACATTCGTATAAACCGATCTGAGCAGGAAGCTGAAAATCAAACTAGAGATGGCAGGATTCGTCGTAGACAGGAGCAAAAAGATGCTTTAGACATCATAGATGACAGCAACATCCTCTATGGACCTGGCATCGATGATTCAGTGTGAGGTAAGCCGATAAATCTCGCTTATGAACGTTTTATTCCAAATTATTTAGTGTTCAAAACTTTAAAGCATTTTCCCAAAACTCGAGTTTTCAAAGTTGGTGCCCATCATAACTTCAAAACTATTGTACTGATCCTTTCGAAATTTTAAACACTATTTCTTTACATACATTATGACGTAACGCTGGAGCTTTTTTTTCCAAATTCGTTTATATTTTTCATTTTACAATAACTAATTAGCCATTTTTTGGAAAAAATCGCGTTTTTTCATGTAAAGTGTTCCCGCAAAGTGAAAAATAGAAATTTCGAAAATCCCTCCCAGCGTTACCTGGGAAAAGCAATTATCTGACGAACGAACTTTGGTTTTTTGATTTCAGATGATCCAGCACCGAGTTATGAGGGGCACCGCAATTCAACTTTTTTCTGAGACGCTTCCGAATAATTGATGCCATTGCCGTATTTTTCAATATTTTTTCATGAAAATATTCCACAATATTATTTAGATGGACTACAATAATGTAACATTGGTTTTAATAAATAAATTTTAACTGAGTCGTGAAAAAAAATCACAAAAATGTGCCTTTTTTTGCACAAATTAACCTTACCCCCCCCCCCCCCTTAATTTTTCGAAAATTTGTTTCGCACCTCATATTTTACTATTAGTAATTTAGTTAAATAAGTGCCAGTCTCAATGATGGTTTAAGAACATCGAATTACAAGTCTTTGGAATTATAACTTATTCTTTACCTAATAATTCTGATGTATGAAAGAAGCACTAACTACGCTTTTAGCCAAAAGCAGACTTCAAAATTTTTTTTCTTTTCTCGTTAAATTTAGATGGGTAGGACAGTTAATAATTGGTTATATATTTACAAAAAACGTAAAAAATTTTTTAGATACTGTCGAACGAGTTTTAACGACTTTTGATATCCAGGAACTAAAAAGAATATATACAGCACAAAAAAATTCTGATTCAAACAACTTAGACCCTGATACTGAAATAGATATCATTAACGACCCCAATATCTTACCCATAATACCCCGATAGAAATAAATTGGAACTAATTTTAAACGATTGACGAATATTTCAACTGCGATCTTTCAGACAAACCTCATGATCAAACGAATGTTGAAAATCCCAAGAATATAGTTAGTAACCTCGATATAGACTTAAGCGATTACATCGTGAACAATAAAATCAATAATGACAGTAAGTCAAAGTCAGGAAACGAGTCACAGTTAATTCTTGATTGTCTACAATATCAACCAATAGTTTTATTCATTTTAGAAAACTCCTGCCATTAAGTTAACTAAATCGGATTAATAAAAATAGAAAATGAAAAATTCTCCTATTCTTATTATCGATTAAACTACTACACAGACAGTGAATTAAAACCAAATGCCACACCAAAATGCCATTGCCAACTTCACGCACCATCAGACTATAACTGATGCGTTGCTTAGTACTATGGTTGAATGCATGGCAGTGCAACAATCATTACTGCAGATACCCAATTATGATGGCAAAAACATGCCCCTAAAAACGGTCATTCAGGATGTTGAAAATGGACTTAGCATATGTCCAGCAGGTATATGAAATGCCTTCTTCAAAGGAGTTGTTGCAAAACTCCGCGAGGCAGCCCGTGACGCCGTAGGAGATATAGCCATAAAAAAATTATGGGTGGTGCCAAAGCATCCCTAAATGAGAAATTTACGGAAGAAGAAGTCCCCCACATGACTACAATGCTAGAAGGCATAGCACTAGAATCTTTCAAACGAGGACTCTCAGATGACCTTTTATATGCTGTAAGCGTACAAGAACCAGGAACTCTTGCTAATGCACTTCAAATAGCACAAAGAATCGAGAGAGATATGATCAGCTCAAATGATAGAGATGGACTTATCAACACAGCTATGTGGAACTCACCTGAACGATATGTCCAATTCCAAGAAGATCAAACTTATAACAGAACACCTTGGAGAAGTCAATCTCCAGCGGATCGATATAGAGATAACCAAAACCAAACCCCAAATCCTAGATATGCATATGATCAAAGAAATAAAAATAATCCTCACAATTCAAAGTTCAGATCAAACTACGAGGGTAGTTCAATAAGTCTTTAGAATGACCAACAGATGGCGCGCGAATCGCTCCAAATCATCTGTTTTCAGTCAGCACCACTCCCGACTAGATATATGGTGCAGTCACAGTCCACATCTTCTGAGTTTACGTGTTTTTATAACCAATTGAAAAAAAAAAATTACTTGTTAAGAAAAATGGAAAAAAACGAGTTCAGAGCGGTAATTAAACATTTTCATTTAAAGGGTTTAACTCCATATGAGATAAAAAATGAATTGGACTCAGTTCATGGCACATCTGCCCCTGCCTTAGCAACGGTTTATAACTGGGTAAATGAATTTAAGCGTGGTCGTACATCAATAAGTGACGAACCACGTTCAGGAAGGCCCGTAGAAGCAACTACTCCCGAAATCATCAATAAAATCTACGATATGGTGTTGAAGGATAGAAGATTAAAAGTGCGTGAGTTAGCTGAGGCCACAAGGATATCTATAGGTGCAGTTGTTTCAATTCTACATGAAAAATTAGGCATGAAAAAGCTATCGGCAAGATGGGTGCCGCGTTTGCTCTCAGCTGAGAATAAACGCAATAGAGTGGTCGCCTCTGAGGCTCTTTTGGCGCGCATAAGTCGGAATCCTGAGGAATTTTTTCGTCGATTTGTGACTGTGGATGAAACATGGATACACCACTACACTCCTGAGACAAAGGAACAATCCAAACAGTGGATTTCCACAGGCGAACCAGCTCCAAAGAAGGGAAAGACCGTAAAGTCAGCTGGTAAGGTTATGGCTACAGTTTTTTGGGATGCACGTGGAATTATACTTATTGACTACTTGGAAAAGGGTAAAACAATTACTGGTGAGTATTATGCATCATTATTAGAGCAGCTGAAAGAAGAAATTAAAAAAAAACGACCACATTTGGCGAGAAAAAAAATTCTCTTTCATCACGACAACGCCCGAGTTCACACATGCTTCGTTTCAATGGCTAAAATTGAAGAACTAAAATTCGAATTGGTCGAACACCCACCGTATTCACCAGATTTAGCCCCCAGTGACTTTTTCTTATTTCCAAACTTGAAAAAATGGCTCGGTGGACAGAGATTTACGGACAACGAAGACGTCATTGCCTCTGTAAGTGCTTATTTTGAGGAACTTCCGAAAACGCACTTTTCTGAAGGATTAAAAAAACTTAAAAAGCGATTGACCAAGTGTATAGAGCTCCAAGGAGATTATGTTGAAAAATAAAAAAAAATTTACGCAAAAAAAATTGTTTTTATACTTTATTCTAAAGACTTATTGAACTACCCTCGTATCACAGCAGAAGTCCATCACGTTATGATGAGCGAAAATATCAGGACAGGAGATACGACGATCGTCGCGAAAACACATCGATCCAAAGGCAACGTTCTCCAACACCTACAAGGTACCCTCCACAGATACCACATCAATCTGTGCAACCTGCAACATATGCGAAATAAAAGATGGAGAATGGTAATCGATTACAGAGCACTTAATAAGAAAACCATTGGCGATGCCCATTCTCTACCCCAAATTCATGAAATCTTGGAGAAGCTAGGAGGAGCTAAGTATTTTGACACCTATGATTTAGCAAGCGGGTTTCACCAGATTAAAATGAGCTTAAAGAACCAACATAAAACTGCTTTTAGCACAGGAATTTGCCGTTTTGAATACAAAAGAATGCCCTTTGGTCTGAAGAACACACCCGCAACGTTTCAACGATTAATGAACTGAGTACTGCTGGGACTTCAAGATGAAGAATTGCTCGTATACTTAGACGACGTACTCGTAATAGTCTTCGCGTCAAGTCTGGAAGAGCATGACAAAAAGGTAAGAAGATTATTCAATCGATTATTAAAGGCAAAACTTTCTCTTCAACCCGACAAGTGCGAATTCCTTGCTAAAGAAGATCAATATTTACGACACGTTATCAGCGAAGAAGGGGTAACGGCTGACCCAAAAAAGACAGAAGCAGTAAAAAAATTACCAGTACCTAAAAATCAAAAAAATATTCGACAATTCTTAGGACTTGCCGGATATTATAGAAGATTCATTGAAGGATTTTCCAAACGAGCAAAACCACTTTCTGACATTCTAAAGAAAACGGCAGCTTTTCAATGGAAATACGATCACCAAAAAAGTTTTGAAGATCTAAAGGAGGCATTATGCAACGCACCTTTTCTTCAGTATCCTGACTTCATTAAACCATTTATCCTATCTACAGATGCATTAGACTACGCTGTAGGTGCCGTTTTAAGTCAAGGTGGAAAAGACCGACCTATAGCCTACAGGTCTCATATAATGAAACCAGCAGAAAAGAATTACACTACGACGGAAAAAGAATGTCAAGCTGTGATAGATGCAGTATTGCACTTCCGGGCATACTTATATGGACAAGAGTTCACTCTCGTAAATGATCATGAACCATTAAAATGGATATACTTTGTAAAACCACCTATACAGAGACTCATAAGATGGCGAACTCGACTACGTGAGTATGAGTATAAAATTTTATATAAATCAGGAAGGTTAAATACAATGCCGATGCATTATCAAGGAACCCGATACAACCTAATGCTATCGCTCTACCTATATTCTTTTCCGCACATGCAAGTAACACAACAAGGCGAACAGTTTCAAAAAGAGGTAGACCCGTTGGTTCTAAAAACAAACATCCAACAACTGTAGGATCTGACTCAGACGTCGCCGGTGCAACCATCGCCATAAGAATCCTTGCACGCAGACAAAAAGTCACTGACCCTAGCAAAGGAGCAATATCAGAAAGACCAGCTTCTATAATAAAGAAACCAATCAATAAACCCAAAATATTAAACCTACCACCCTCTACCAGTAACGCTCTTAAACCTATTAGACCTTCCGATCTAAAGAAAAGAGTCACCTTTTCTGAAGAAGAGTCAACCGACACTAACGTACTACCGCCCGTACCTAGGGGAAGATTAAGTGGTTTTCCTAGTCTCATTTCAAAGGGACCCCCAACTAGGGTAAACATCCTTATCAGATGATGAACAAGCTAACGAAGACCACCCTCCTGCCCAAAAACTAAAAATATTAAGGAAATTAGACCTCCAGATATATCCTCATCCGACGAAATAGGTTCTTTAGACGAGTATTGGTGGGACCATACTCATCAAGGGCCTCGTAACCAACTATCACACAGACCAATAGCTTGATCAACCCCTGTTGACGATGACATATTAATAGAAGACTCTAACAATACAGAACAAGCACTCGAACATGAACGACTTCCACGAAATAGACTACCTGCCGTTGTACAAGAAACAGACGAATCATCCACGGAAACGGATGACGAGATAATCGAAAACCCTATAAAAGCTTCTAATACAATTCCACCTGGAGTTTTTTACCCCGAATTTAGGAAACAACCAAACAGTAAATTAAAAATTAAATTAATAAATCAAAGTATTACCCATAAAGGAGATAACATCTTACACTTTAATCGTGCCGATTGTGAATTTGCAACTCCCATTTCCAAGCTTTTATTAGATTTAGGAAAGATTGATAGAAATAATTTACAAAAATGTAAACCTAAAATAGGTCAAGTAATCATAACCTTAAAAACTAAGATGCACATCTTAATAGCGATCTTAACAAATAAACATTTTGACACATTTTCTATTCACGATTTAAAAAAATGTTTTAAATACACTAGCTAGTGTGCTCATAGAATACAACATAAAAACTATTAGACTATCTAAAAATTCAGACTTGACTGACAAAATAACGTTTTCCACCTTTTTGGATATACTTAACGAATCCTTAAGTAAATATGACTGCACACTATACATTTGTTACGGAACCACAACAATACCACCAGAGGACATATGAAATGACATAATAGAAGAAAATCATGACAGTATGATAGGAGGACACAGAGGTGTAAATAAAACCTACAGACGCATACGTGAGAAATTTTACTGGACCGGAATGAAATCTGACATAACCGAATATATCAGGAACTGCACGAAATGCCAAGAACTAAAATTAGTTCGAATAAAAAAGAGGGAACCTATGATAATAACAGATACACCTATCGAACCCTTCGATAAAATTTCCACCGATATAGTAGGTCCGCTCCCCTTAACTTCCGATGGAAATAAGCACATTCTTACAGTCCAGGATAACTTAACAAAATACTGCATCGCTGTCGCTATAACTGATGTAAAGGCAGAAACAATAACTGACGCGCTGGCACGACACGTGATAACTTTATACGGTTTCCCTTGTATAATTTTATTAGACAAAGCACCAGCTTTAATTGGTAAAGTAATGCAACAGCTAGCCAAAATATTCAAAATAAATCAGGTTTCGACTTTTGGCTACCACCCTCAATCAAATGGCAGTCTAGAACGAAATCACCTCGTACTTATAGAATACATTCGTCAATATATTGACAAATAAGAAGATTGAGATAAAATATTACCATTTGCTATCTTCTCGAACAACACTAGTATACATGAATCAACAAATTTTACTCCATTTGAGTTAATCTTTGGAAACACAGCACGAACGCCATCTGCATTTTCAACAGACGAAACAGAAACATACACATCATAAATGATTGACTTAGTTAACAGACTAAGTGACATTAGGAAATTTGCCGGTGAATCATTAGTCAATTCAAAATACAAGTCCAAATACTAGTACGACAAGAGAGTTAAAGCTTACACTTATTCACCAAATAATATGGTGTATGTATTAAAGGAACCCCGTTTAAACAAATTAGACAATATGTATAAAGGACCATATAAAATTGTAGAGATACTTGAACAACACAATGTCGTTCTCGAAGACGAAAACGGAAAACGTTTTTTAAAACACATGGATAAAATCAAGCCAACTCATCACAATTTTGTTCCAGATGAAGTGGCAGCTGATAATATTGATCCTTGCCGTACAACAAGACTACACAACGAAACAATTTTCTGTCCAGGAGATTAACGAAGACCCTGGGATCTATTATGAACGCCTTGATGATATTAGATACACCCAAGCGGATTGGAAGATTATAGTCTTTCTAGACATTACTCCATTGCAGTTCAACTCTACATACCTGAATCGCACAGTCCAAACAATAAGGTATTCCTGTTACCATCATCCATTTTTCTGTACTGCTCTCACTAAACATCTGGACTATATAGAAAATAGGATTACAAGAGTTAGAGAAATGTATAACGACCTTATTGGTTCAATGGAAGAAGTCGAACCAATAGACTCCACAGAAATACCCTCTCCCACAATAATAAAAAGACGAAGTGCTCCCTTCGGATTCGTAGGAAGTATTAGTAAAAGACGATCCTTTCATCGACATACAGCTCAATCCTTTCGGCGGCTCGGTCTCGCGTTTTTCGTCGGCGGCTTAACCTCACACCACTAACGTCGCCAAGCAACCAGGCTCCCACTCCTCTTACCCTTTCCACCAGTCATGTCTCACATGAATGCAGGCACACATCCTTATTCTGCGCGATTCCTCTTTGTGCGGATATTCGACGATCATCTAACGAGCAAACGCGATTTTCAATTAATTTACTCATCTTCACTTTATTTATTCTTATCATTCATTCTTTGCATATCTCAATAAGACATTAGTATATAAAAGTATTCTAATAAATAAATAATCAAAATAAACCCATATTCATACCATACTGTTCAGGATAAAACGAAAAAGGTCTTTGGTCAATAATAATAAATGAATAGATCGGTTTTAATTTAAATGTTTATATATATTGAAAAATGTCTTTAACACTAGACGCACGAGATTGATAATAAAAGTACAATAATGTATTAAATCGTAGTATACTATAACTATACGTATAAATAATGTTAAAGAACTAAATCGAGTAAAATGAACTTCAAAGAGATTATATATGTAAGCGGTTAATACGGATATATATGTATATATGCGAGCGAGTGGCTGGAGCTAGGGGCTAGAGCGAAGTGAAGTTATGTCGCTCTCTTTTCTCCACGCTGCCCTGCTATCGGCTCGCCGCTAAATCTCGGCGCCGCAGACACTTGACGTGGTCGTCGATAGTTACCGAAGGGATACGAGGCGGCCCGAGCGCACAGCCGTACTATGACTAATCATAGGAATTACACACAAATGCATCAAAGCGCAACGCCTCCCACGATTTCGCCTTCTAGCTTGACGGCCACAGATCCACCAAATGGTTTCCCTGCGCACGAGGTGACCTTCAGATACCATGGAGTCAGACTCCCAATGAGGCCGATAATAGTCTCAGGGCAAATACAAGAAGCCCTTAACTAAAGCTTAATAGCCACGAATCGCACTGCCGATTCGTGCAATGAAGGCTAGATCGCGGAGGAACGCCTGCGACATTACAACCAATTTAATCATTACGATAATCCGTGCGCTCCACGCTCGCCTCGAGTTCCTTCCGTAATCAACGATTTTCTATCAGTAACACATACCAATATGGACCGTTACAGTGTTTCAATGATGGTCCTATAGCAAATTTTGAAAAAGTTGCTAGTTACATGATATAATATTTTAAAGTGGTAGTTAGTAATATTTGTTACATAAAAGAAAAATTTTGTAAATTTATATACATTTTTAGACAGTATACGAATAGTTATGTAGGAGAACCAAGCAGTTTACAATGAAAATTGATGTTTTTTCAAAACTGTTCTTGCGCATGGAAATGCAAGTATAGCATTTGAAAAAAATTATGTAATATCTAATACCTGTACCCAGAACTGTGAACTCTAAATTTTTAAAAACATAATTATAAAGAAAAATTAAATTATATTGCATTTTCATTGTAAAAATCACCTGAAAAAACCCATTTAACTCTATTCATGGGCAACACTTTCTTAATAACGTTTTTTTTTTAAATCGTAGTTCATCGTTGTAATGCCAATAAGTTAAATAACATATCCTTAAAATTTCAGATTGATTCATTGTAATCCTATGCGCATCAGACTTGCTGAACATTAGAAAACCATAAATGGAGAAAACTGCACTTTTGTAAAAATAAGAAATAATTTTCTGATGATTTTGTAAAAATCTTAAAATATAAGTCATAACTCTCAAGAGTTTGTAGAGTGAGGAACATCTATCAAACAGTTGCAAAAACTCATCAACTACTCTACTATCTGAAGGTACATTATTGACTGTGGTCGATGCTACAAGCGCAGCTGAACTGCTCTCCACAGATCACAGTCTCGTTGATTCATCACTGGCTTGAACTTGTAATAATGAGACAGACCATTTATCCTGCTCCAGTGACAACCAGTCGGGACCCATCCACCAAATTTGTAAAGATTGCAGCTCAGCCGGCCGAACTCGTCGAGAAACCGAATCTGCAGGAGTGTTGTTCGTCCTAACATGGGACCAGCGAGCTTCAGGTACTAGAGTGTGGACGTCTGAACAACGATTGGCAGTAAATGGCGGCCATTTTGAGGGAATGTCCTTGAACCAGTGTAATGTATCCAATGAATCAGACCATAAATAAACTTCTAACTTAGAATGATCGAACTGAGACAAAATATTGTTTACCAACTTAGCAAGCAGATGTGCAGCGCACAATTCTAATTTTGGAATACTCAACGTTTTAAAAGGTGCTACTCTGGATTTAGCCTGTACTAATGCAACCTTTATGGCTAGATCCTTATCAACCGTTCTCAAATACACTACCGCTCCATAAGCAGACTTTGACGCGTCAACAAAACCATGCAGTTGCAAAGATACAACGTCAGGTGTATAACCTAACCAACGAGGTATTTCAATTTCCTGAAGATCAATCAGCTGTGTATACCATTCTCTTCATTCATCTGCCTCAGCTACTGGTAAAAAGTCGTCCCATCCCAACTTCAAAACCCAAAGTTTCTGTAAAAATATCTTTGCTGTGATAATTACTGGAGCCAACAAACCAAATGGGTCAAAGACCTTTGCAACCTTTGAAAGCAATAGTTTTCTTGGCCACTAAATTACATCAACTTCAACTTCCATACTAAATTTGAATAAATCCACCATTGGCAACCAACGAAGACGTAATATACCAAATGACTCAGTTTTAAGACGATGACTTGGTTCAGCAGCTAAAAGATCACTACATAACCCCTCTAACAATGAAGCTTCATTTGCCATCCATCTTGGCCAATTCAACCACTTCTGACTGTTTTTGACGAGCAGTTTCAATGCTGTGGCTTCCAGAGACAACATATAAACCTCTGACAACAAAACTTCAGAACCTAGAGGAAATTTTTCCCTTTCGTCAAGCGCCAACTGCTTCACAACTCGACTTGCTAAGAATGAACTGGGACCTACACCATATGTTACTGTTTTTAACCTATAAATCTTTACCGGTTGATTCACATCAAACCGCTAAAGAATCAGCTGCCAATTTTGGTCATCCTGGTGAACTCCAATCTGCCTGAACATTTTTTCTACATCTGAAATGAAAGCAAACCTATACTTGCGCCAAGCTGTAACAAGAATGGACAAATTGGAACCAACGTGCAAACTACTATTCAAACTATGACCAGCTTGAGTTTTCATACAACCATTAAAAACAACCCTCAGCTTAGTAGTTGAGCTGCTCTCCTTTAGTACACCATGATGAGGTAAGAAGCAGCTGCGAGAAATATCAATGGCAGAATCTGAAATCAGAGACATATGACCCAGGTCCAAATATTCTTGCATGAAATCATGATAAGCCTTCTCAAACTTTTTATCCTTTTGGAACCTGTCTTCCATCCTAGTCAACAATCTAAGTGCAGGCTGGTAGGTGTCACCCAGATCCGGTATATCATTGATTTTAAATGGCAATTTTACTTTATATCTTCCTTCTGCAGATCGACTGTGAGTGGATTGAAAGTGTTGCTCGCAGATCTGTGCATCTGATGATACAATTTTAGTAGTTGCAACCTCCTCCAGCTTCCAGAATCGTTGCAGTAGCTCTGACCTCCAGTTCAGCTGTGCAGTGTAGAGCAGTTGGCGCCCCTAGCACGCGATGTTCTTCCGCATCAGATCCCCCAGAAATCATCCAGCCCAGCTGGGTCTGCGTTGCTATTGGCTCATTATCCTTGCCCTTGATTACTTGGCTCTCTACAACCTTGGCATGAATGGTCGTGCTCAGTAGAACCTCGATGACTCTTGGTTGATTGTAGCACGGGTCAGCCAACTTCAAACCATGCAGATGGCCCCTAGTCGCCTCCTTGCCTCTGGCGTTCGGTTTGTAACTACTCACTTTGGGCAGAACATATGCAGTGACATGGCAACTGAAAGTTGAATTAAAGTAAGGTTTGATTGTAAAATCAGTTGAGCCTCTGCATCTAACCTGAGTCTTACTACCAATGCCGGTTACCAGCACAGAAACTGTTTTTTTTTTAATTGCAATCTTTGACATAACGACTGAGATATAAATAAGGACTATGCTCCTTGATCTACAATTACTTACTAATACTTGATTTCACCTTTCATTGGCTACATATACCCATGCTGTTCCTAATAAGACTTGTTCTGGTTTCGACTGTACTACTCCCGAGTGATTATTTGAAACACTTGTTTATGAAGAAATACTATTTTGAGGCCTTGAAGGATTTGAATTGTTGTCCGAATTACCATTGTTTTGAAGAGTGATATTTTCTTGCCTTTGTTGATGAACAAAATGCAACATTCTATGATGCTTGCTATTGCATTTCTTGCATCTATTTTTTGAAGAACAACTATCGATTAAATGACTGTCTAAACAATTGTAGCACAGTCTTTTGCTTTTTACGAAGGCATGCCGCTGAGACACTGGCAAAGCTTTAAAGTGTTCACATTGTAAAATAAAACGAGGTTTATGACACATTGAGCATTTTGATTTCAATTGTCGACTACTAGCGGCTACATAAAAATTTTATGAAACTGAAGAGAATTTGTTCGAACTTGACTTCGACTG
>CASCKD010000128.1:600000-760000 GCA_949152435.1 Gastracanthus pulcherrimus | reverse complement strand
TCTGTCTGTCTGTCTGTCTGTCTGCCTGTCTCTCTGTCTGTCTGTCTGTCTGACTGTCTGTCTGTCTGTCTGTCTGTCTGTCTGTCTGCCTGTCGGTGTCAGTCTGTCTGTCTATCTGTCTGTCTGTCTGTCTGTGTGCCTTTCTGACTGTCTAACTGTGCGGAAAGAAGAAACAATGCGGAAAGATGAAAGATGAAACAATGCGGAAAGATGAAAGATGAAAGAATGCGGAAAGATGGAAGATGAAACAATGCGGAAAGATGAAAGATGAAACAATGCGGAAAGATGAAAGATGAAACAATGCGGAAAGATGAAAGATGAAAGAATGCGGAAAGATGAAAGATAAACAAAGCGGAAAGATGAAAGATGAAACATTGCGGAAAGATGAAAGATGAAACAATGCGGAAAGATGAAAGATGAAAGAATGCGGAAAGATGAAAGATGAAACAATGCGGAAAGATGAATGATGAAACAATGCGTAAAGATGAAACAATGCGGAAAGATGAAACAATGCGGAAAGATGAAACAATGCGGAAAGATGAAACAATGCGGAAAGATGAAACAATGCGGAAAGATGAAACAATGCGGAAAGATGAAAGATGATAGAATGCGGAAAGATGAAAGATGAAACAATGCGGAAAGATGAAAGATGAAACAATGCGGAAAGATGAAAGATGAAACAATGCGGAAAGATGAAAGATGAAACAATGCGGAAAGATGAAACAATGCGGAAAGATGAAACAATGCGGAAAGATGAAAGATGATAGAATGCGGAAAGATGAAAGATGAAACAATGCGGAAAGATGAAAGATGAAACAATGCGGAAAGATGAAAGATGAAAAAATGCGGAAAGATGAAACAATGCGGAAAGATGAAAGATGAAACAATGCGGAAAGATGAATGATGAAAAAATGCGGAAAGATGAAAGATGAAACAATGCGGAAAGATGAAAGATGAAAGAATGCGGAAGATGAAAGATGAAACAATGCGGAAAGATGAAACAATGCGGAAAGATGAAAGATGAAACAATGCGGAAAGATGAAAGATGAAAGAATGCGGAAAGATGAAAGATGAAACAATGCGGAAAGATGAAAGATGAAACATTGCGGAAAGATGAAAGATGAAACAATGCGGAAAGATGAAAGATGAAAGAATGCGGAAAGATGAAAGATGAAAGAATGCGGAAAGATGAAAGATGAAACAATGCGGAAAGATGAAAGATGAAACAATGCGGAAAGATGAAACAATGCGGAAAGATGAAACAATGCGGAAAGATGAAACAATGCGGAAAGATGAAAGATGAAACAATGCGGAAAGATGAAAGATGAAACAATGCGGAAAGATGAAAGATGAAACAATGCGGAAAGATGAAAGATGAAACAATGCGGAAAGATGAAAGATGAAAGAATGCGGAAAGATGAAAGATGAAACAATGCGGAAAGATGAAAGATGAAACAATGCGGAAAGATGAAAGATGAAAGAATGCGGAAAGATGAAAGATGAAACAATACGGAAAGATGAAAGATGAAACAATGCGGAAAGATGAAACAATGCGGAAAGATGAAAGATGAAAAACTGCGGTAAGATGAAAGATGAAACAATGCGGAAAGATGAAAGATGAAAGAATGCGGAAGATGAAAGATGAAACAATGCGGAAAGATGAAAGATGAAACAATGCGGAAAGATGAAAGATGAAACAATGCGGAAAGATGAAAGATGAAACATGCGGAAAGATGAAAGATGAAACAATGCGGAAAGATGAAAGATGAAACAATGCGGAAAGATGAAAGATGCAACAATGCGGAAAGATGAAAGATGAAAGAATGCGGAAAGATGAAAGATGAAACAATGCGGAAAGATGAAAGATGAAAAAATGCGGAAAGATGAAAGATGAAAGAATGCGGAAAGATGAAAGATGAAACAATGCGGAAAGATGAAAGATGAAACAATGCGGAAAGATGAAAGATGAAACAATGCGGAAAGATGAAAGATGAAAGAATGCGGAAAGATGAAAGATGAAACAATGCGGAAAGATGAAAGATGAAAAAATGCGGAAAGATGAAAGATGAAAGAATGCGGAAAGATGAAAGATGAAACAATGCGGAAAGATGAAACAATGCGGAAAGATGAAAGATGAAACAATGCGGAAAGATGAAAGATGAAACAATGCGGAAAGATGAAAGATGAAAAACTGCGGTAAGATGAAAGATGAAACAATGCGGAAAGATGAAAGATGAAACAATGCCGAAAGATGAAACAATGCGGAAAGATGAAACAATGCGGAAAGATGAAACAATGCGGAAAGATGAAAGATGAAACAATGCGGAAAGATGAAAGATGAAAAAATGCGGAAAGATGAAAGATGAAACAATGCGGAAAGATGAAAGATGAAAAAATGCGGAAAGATGAAAGATGAAACAATGCGGAAAGATGAAAGATGAAAGAATGCGGAAGATGAAAGATGAAACAATGCGGAAAGATGAAAGATGAAACAATGCGGAAAGATGACAGATGAAACAATGCGGAAAGATGAAAGATGAAAGAATGCGGAAAGATGAAAGATGAAACAATGCGGAAAGATGAAAGATGAAAAAATGCGGAAAGATGAAAGATGAAACAATGCGGAAAGATGAAAGATGAAAGAATGCGGAAAGATGAAAGATGAAAAAATGCGGAAAGATGAAAGATGAAACAATGCAGAAAGATGAAAGATGAAAGAATGCGGAAAGATGAAAGATGAAAAAATGCGGAAAGATGAAAGATGAAACAATGCGGAAAGATGAAAGATGAAAGAATGCGGAAAGATGAAAGATGAAACAATACGGAAAGATGAAAGAATGCGGAAAGATGAAAGATGAAAAAATGCGGAAAGATGAAAGATGAAAGAATGCGGAAAGATGAAAGATGAAACAATGCGGAAAGATGAAAGATGACACAATGCGGAAAGATGAAAGATGAAACAATGCGGAAAGATGAAAGATGAAACAATGCGGAAAGATGAAAGATGAAACAATGCGGAAAGATGAAAGATGAAAGAATGCGGATGATGAAAGATGAAACAATGCGGAAAGATGAAAGATGAAAGAATGCGGAAGATGAAAGATGAAACAATGCGGAAAGATGAAAGATGAAACAATGCGGAAAGATGAAAGATGAAAGAATGCGGAAAGATGAAAGATGAAACAATGCGGAAAGATGAAAGATGAAACATTGCGGAAAGATGAAAGATGAAACAATGCGGAAAGATGAAAGATGAAAGAATGCGGAAAGATGAAAGATGAAACAATGCGGAAAGATGAAAGATGAAACAATGCGGAAAGATGAAAGATGATACAATGCGGAAAGATGAAAGATGAAACAATGCGGAAAGATGAAAGATGAAACAATGCGGAAAGATGAAACAATGCGGAAAGATGAAACAATGCGGAAAGATGAAACAATGCGGAAAGATGAAACAATGCGGAAAGATGAAACAATGCGGAAAGATGAAACAATGCGGAAAGATGAAAGATGAAACAATGCGGAAAGATGAATGATGAAACAATGCGTAAAGATGAAACAATGCGGAAAGATGAAACAATGCGGAAAGATGAAACAATGCGGAAAGATGAAACAATGCGGAAAGATGAAACAATGCGGAAAGATGAAAGATGATAGAATGCGGAAAGATGAAAGATGAAACAATGCGGAAAGATGAAAGATGAAACAATGCGGAAAGATGAAAGATGAAACAATGCGGAAAGATGAAACAATGCGGAAAGATGAAACAATGCGGAAAGATGAAAGATGATAGAATGCGGAAAGATGAAAGATGAAACAATGCGGAAAGATGAAAGATGAAACAATGCGGAAAGATGAAAGATGAAACAATGCGGAAAGATGAAAGATGAAACAATGCCGAAAGATGAAACAATGCGGGAAGCTGAAACAATGCGGAAAGATGAAACAATGCGGAAAGATGAAAGATGAAACAATGCGGAAAGATGAAAGATGAAAAAATGCGGAAAGATGAAAGATGAAACAATGCGGAAAGATGAAAGATGAAAAAATGCGGAAAGATGAAAGATGAAACAATGCGGAAAGATGAAAGATGAAAGAATGCGGAAGATGAAAGATGAAACAATGCGGAAAGATGAAAGATGAAACAATGCGGAAAGATGACAGATGAAACAATGCGGAAAGATGAAAGATGAAAGAATGCGGAAAGATGAAAGATGAAACAATGCGGAAAGATGAAAGATGAAAAAATGCGGAAAGATGAAACAATGCGGAAAGATGAAAGATGAAACAATGCGGAAAGATGAATGATGAAAAAATGCGGAAAGATGAAAGATGAAACAATGCGGAAAGATGAAAGATGAAAGAATGCGGAAGATGAAAGATGAAACAATGCGGAAAGATGAAACAATGCGGAAAGATGAAAGATGAAACAATGCGGAAAGATGAAAGATGAAAGAATGCGGAAAGATGAAAGATGAAACAATGCGGAAAGATGAAAGATGAAACATTGCGGAAAGATGAAAGATGAAACAATGCGGAAAGATGAAAGATGAAAGAATGCGGAAAGATGAAAGATGAAAGAATGCGGAAAGATGAAAGATGAAACAATGCGGAAAGATG
The DNA here is from genome assembly GCA_949152435.1 of Gastracanthus pulcherrimus. Lineage (NCBI taxonomy): Eukaryota > Metazoa > Arthropoda > Insecta > Hymenoptera > Pteromalidae > Gastracanthus > Gastracanthus pulcherrimus. The sequence goes on along the minus strand of CASCKD010000128.1, from coordinate 755,380 downwards.
AAAGATGAAACAATGCGGAAAGATGAAACAATGCGGAAAGATGAAACAATGCGGAAAGATGAAACAATGCGGAAAGATGAAACAATGCGGAAAGATGAAAGATGAAACAATGCGGAAAGATGAAAGATGAAACAATGCGGAAAGATGAAAGATGAAACAATGCGGAAAGATGAAAGATGAAACAATGCGGAAAGATGAAAGATGAAAGAATGCGGAAAGATGAAAGATGAAACAATGCGGAAAGATGAAAGATGAAACAATGCGGAAAGATGAAAGATGAAAGAATGCGGAAAGATGAAAGATGAAACAATACGGAAAGATGAAAGATGAAACAATGCGGAAAGATGAAACAATGCGGAAAGATGAAAGATGAAAAACTGCGGTAAGATGAAAGATGAAACAATGCGGAAAGATGAAAGATGAAAGAATGCGGAAGATGAAAGATGAAACAATGCGGAAAGATGAAAGATGAAACAATGCGGAAAGATGAAAGATGAAACAATGCGGAAAGATGAAAGATGAAACATGCGGAAAGATGAAAGATGAAACAATGCGGAAAGATGAAAGATGAAACAATGCGGAAAGATGAAAGATGCAACAATGCGGAAAGATGAAAGATGAAAGAATGCGGAAAGATGAAAGATGAAACAATGCGGAAAGATGAAAGATGAAAAAATGCGGAAAGATGAAAGATGAAAGAATGCGGAAAGATGAAAGATGAAACAATGCGGAAAGATGAAAGATGAAACAATGCGGAAAGATGAAAGATGAAACAATGCGGAAAGATGAAAGATGAAAGAATGCGGAAAGATGAAAGATGAAACAATGCGGAAAGATGAAAGATGAAAAAATGCGGAAAGATGAAAGATGAAAGAATGCGGAAAGATGAAAGATGAAACAATGCGGAAAGATGAAACAATGCGGAAAGATGAAAGATGAAACAATGCGGAAAGATGAAAGATGAAACAATGCGGAAAGATGAAAGATGAAAAACTGCGGTAAGATGAAAGATGAAACAATGCGGAAAGATGAAAGATGAAACAATGCCGAAAGATGAAACAATGCGGAAAGATGAAACAATGCGGAAAGATGAAACAATGCGGAAAGATGAAAGATGAAACAATGCGGAAAGATGAAAGATGAAAAAATGCGGAAAGATGAAAGATGAAACAATGCGGAAAGATGAAAGATGAAAAAATGCGGAAAGATGAAAGATGAAACAATGCGGAAAGATGAAAGATGAAAGAATGCGGAAGATGAAAGATGAAACAATGCGGAAAGATGAAAGATGAAACAATGCGGAAAGATGACAGATGAAACAATGCGGAAAGATGAAAGATGAAAGAATGCGGAAAGATGAAAGATGAAACAATGCGGAAAGATGAAAGATGAAAAAATGCGGAAAGATGAAAGATGAAACAATGCGGAAAGATGAAAGATGAAAGAATGCGGAAAGATGAAAGATGAAAAAATGCGGAAAGATGAAAGATGAAACAATGCAGAAAGATGAAAGATGAAAGAATGCGGAAAGATGAAAGATGAAAAAATGCGGAAAGATGAAAGATGAAACAATGCGGAAAGATGAAAGATGAAAGAATGCGGAAAGATGAAAGATGAAACAATACGGAAAGATGAAAGAATGCGGAAAGATGAAAGATGAAAAAATGCGGAAAGATGAAAGATGAAAGAATGCGGAAAGATGAAAGATGAAACAATGCGGAAAGATGAAAGATGACACAATGCGGAAAGATGAAAGATGAAACAATGCGGAAAGATGAAAGATGAAACAATGCGGAAAGATGAAAGATGAAACAATGCGGAAAGATGAAAGATGAAAGAATGCGGATGATGAAAGATGAAACAATGCGGAAAGATGAAAGATGAAAGAATGCGGAAGATGAAAGATGAAACAATGCGGAAAGATGAAAGATGAAACAATGCGGAAAGATGAAAGATGAAAGAATGCGGAAAGATGAAAGATGAAACAATGCGGAAAGATGAAAGATGAAACATTGCGGAAAGATGAAAGATGAAACAATGCGGAAAGATGAAAGATGAAAGAATGCGGAAAGATGAAAGATGAAACAATGCGGAAAGATGAAAGATGAAACAATGCGGAAAGATGAAAGATGATACAATGCGGAAAGATGAAAGATGAAACAATGCGGAAAGATGAAAGATGAAACAATGCGGAAAGATGAAACAATGCGGAAAGATGAAACAATGCGGAAAGATGAAACAATGCGGAAAGATGAAACAATGCGGAAAGATGAAACAATGCGGAAAGATGAAAGATGAAAGAATGCGGAAAGATGAAAGATGAAACAATGCGGAAAGATGAAAGATGAAACAATGCGGAAAGATGAAAGATGAAAGAATGCGGAAAGATGAAAGATGAAACATTGCGGAAAGATGAAAGATGAAACAATGCGGAAAGATGAAAGATGAAAGAATGCGGAAAGATGAAAGATGAAAGAATGCGGAAAGATGAAAGATGAAACAATGCGGAAAGATGAAAGATGAAACAATGCGGAAAGATGAAAGATGAAACAATGCGGAAAGATGAAAGATGAAAGAATGCGGAAAGATGAAAGATGAAAGAATGCGGAAAGATGAAAGATGAAAAAATGCGGAAAGATGAAAGATGAAACAATGCGGAAAGATGAAAGATGAAACAATGCGGAAAGATGAAAGATGAAACAATGCGGAAAGATGAAAGATGAAACAATGCGGAAAGATGAAAGATGAAACATTGCGGAAAGATGAAAGATAAAAGAATGCGGAAAGATGAAAGATGAAACAATGCGGAAAGATGAAAGATGAAACAATGCGGAAAGATGAAAGATGAAACAATGCGGAAAGATGAAAGATGAAACAATGCGGAAAGATGAAAGATGAAACAATGCGGGAAGATGAAAGATGAAAGAATGCGGAAAGATGAAACAATGCGGAAAGATGAAAGATGAAACAATGCGGAAAGATGATAGATGAAACAATGCGGAAAGATGAAAGATGAAACAATGCGGAAAGATGAAACAATGCGGAAAGATGAAAGAATGCGGAAAGATGAAAGATGAAACAATGCGGAAAGATGAAAGATGAAACAATGCGGAAAGATGAAAGATGAAACAATGCGGAAAGATGAAAGATGAAACAATGCGGAAAGATGAAACAATGCGGAAAGATGAAAGATGAAACAATGCGGAAAGATGAAAGATGAAACAATGCGGAAAGATGAAACAATGCGGAAAGATGAAAGATGAAACAATGCGGAAAGATGAAACAATGCAGAAAGATGAAAGATGAAAGAATGCGGAAAGATGAAAGATGAAAAAATGCGGAAAGATGAAAGATGAAACAATGCGGAAAGATGAAAGATGAAAAAATGCGGAAAGATGAAAGATGAAACAATGCGGAAAGATGAAAGATGAAAGAATGCGGAAGATGAAAGATGAAACAAAGCGGAAAGATGAAAGATGAAACAATGCGGAAAGATGAAAGATGAAACAATGCGGAAAGATGAAACAATGCGGAAAGATGAAAGATGAAACAATGCGGAAAGATGAAACAATGCGGAAAGATGAAACAATGCGGAAAGATGAAACAATGCGGAAAGATGAAACAATGCGGAAAGATGAAACAATGCGGAAAGATGAAACAATGCGGAAAGATGAAACAATGCGGAAAGATGAAACAATGCGGAAAGATGAAAGATGAAACAATGCGGAAAGATGAAACAATGCGGAAAGATGAAACAATGCGGAAAGATGAAAGATGAAACAATGCGGAAAGATGAAAGATGAAAAAATGCGGAAAGATGAAAGATGAAAGAATGCGGAAAGATGAAAGATGAAAAAATGCGGAAAGATGAAAGATGAAACAATGCGGAAAGATGAAAGATGAAAGAATGCGGAAGATGAAAGATGAAACAAAGCGGAAAGATGAAAGATGAAACAATGCGGAAAGATGAAAGATGAAACAATGCGGAAAGATGAAACAATGCGGAAAGATGAAAGATGAAACAATGCGGAAAGATGAAACAATGCGGAAAGATGAAACAATGAGGAAAGATGAAACAATGCGGAAAGATGAAACAATGCGGAAAGATGAAACAATGCGGAAAGATGAAAGATGAAACAATGCGGAAAGATGAAACAATGCGGAAAGATGAAACAATGCGGAAAGATGAAACAATGCGGAAAGATGAAACAATGCGGAAAGATGAAACAATGCGGAAAGATGAAACAATGCGGAAAGATGAAACAATGCGGAAAGATGAAACAATGCGGAAAGATGAAACAATGCGGAAAGATGAAACAATGCGGAAAGATGAAACAATGCGGAAAGATGAAACAATGCGGAAAGATGAAACAATGCGGAAAGATGAAACAATGCGGAAAGATGAAACAATGCGGAAAGATGAAACAATGCGGAAAGATGAAACAATGCGGAAAGATGAAACAATGCGGAAAGATGAAACAATGCGGAAAGATGAAACAATGCGGAAAGATGAAACAATGCGGAAAGATGAAACAATGCGGAAAGATGAAACAATGCGGAAAGATGAAACAATGCGGAAAGATGAAACAATGCGGAAAGATGAAACAATGCGGAAAGATGAAACAATGCGGAAAGATGAAACAATGCGGAAAGATGAAACAATGCGGAAAGATGAAACAATGCGGAAAGATGAAACAATGCGGAAAGATGAAACAATGCGGAAAGATGAAACAATGCGGAAAGATGAAACAATGCGGAAAGATGAAACAATGCGGAAAGATGAAACAATGCGGAAAGATGAAACAATGCGGAAAGATGAAACAATGCGGAAAGATGAAACAATGCGGAAAGATGAAAGATGAAACAATGCGGAAAGATGAAACAATGCGGAAAGATGAAACAATGCGGAAAGATGAAACAATGCGGAGAGATGAAACAATGCGGAAAGATGAAACAATGCGGAAAGATGAAACAATGCGGAAAGATGAAAGATGAAACAATGCGGAAAGATGAAAGATGAAAAAATGCGGAAAGATGAAAGATGAAACAATGCGGAAAGATGAAAGATGAAAAAATGCGGAAAGATGAAAGATGAAACAATGCGGAAAGATGAAAGATGAAAGAATGCGGAAGATGAAAGATGAAACAAAGCGGAAAGATGAAAGATGAAACAATGCGGAAAGATGAAAGATGAAACAATGCGGAAAGATGAAACAATGCGGAAAGATGAAAGATGAAACAATGCGGAAAGATGAAACAATGCGCAAAGATGAAAGATGAAACAATGCGGAAAGATGAAACAATGCGGAAAGATGAAACAATGCGGAAAGATGAAACAATGCGGAAAGATGAAACAATGCGGAAAGATGAAACAATGCGGAAAGATGAAACAATGCGGAAAGATGAAACAATGCGGAAAGATGAAACAATGCGGAAAGATGAAACAATGCGGAAAGATGAAACAATGCGGAAAGATGAAACAATGCGGAAAGATGAAACAATGCGGAAAGATGAAACAATGCGGAAAGATGAAACAATGCGGAAAGATGAAACAATGCGGAAAGATGAAACAATGCGGAAAGATGAAACAATGCGGAAAGATGAAACAATGCGGAAAGATGAAAGATGAAACAATGCGGAAAGATGAAAGATGAAAAAATGCGGAAAGATGAAAGATGATACAATGCGGAAAGATGAAAGATGAAACAATGCGGAAAGATGAAAGATGAAACAATGCGGAAAGATGAAACAATGCGGAAAGATGAAAGATGATACAATGCGGAAAGATGAAAGATGAAACAATGCGGAAAGATGAAAGATGAAACAATGCGGAAAGATGAAACAATGCGGAAAGATTAAACAATGCGGAAAGATGAAACAATGCGGAAAGATGAAACAATGCGGAAAGATGAAAGATGAAAGAATGCGGAAAGATGAAAGATGAAACAATGCGGAAAGATGAAAGATGAAACAATGCGGAAAGATGAAAGATGAAAGAATGCGGAAAGATGAAAGATGAAACATTGCGGAAAGATGAAAGATGAAACAATGCGGAAAGATGAAAGATGAAAGAATGCGGAAAGATGAAAGATGAAAGAATGCGGAAAGATGAAAGATGAAACAATGCGGAAAGATGAAAGATGAAAAAATGCGGAAAGATGAAAGATGAAACAATGCGGAAAGATGAAAGATGAAACAATGCGGAAAGATGAAAGACGAAAGAATGCGGAAAGATGAAAGATGAAACAATGCGGAAAGATGAAAGATGAAACATTGCGGAAAGATGAAAGATGAAACAATGCGGAAAGATGAAAGATGAAAAAATGCGGAAAGATGAAAGATGATACAATGCGGAAAGATGAAAGATGAAACAATGCGGAAAGATGAAAGATGAAACAATGCGGAAAGATGAAACAATGCGGAAAGATGAAAGATGATACAATGCGGAAAGATGAAAGATGAAACAATGCGGAAAGATGAAAGATGAAACAATGCGGAAAGATGAAACAATGCGGAAAGATGAAACAATGCGGAAAGATGAAACAATGCGGAAAGATGAAACAATGCGGAAAGATGAAAGATGAAAGAATGCGGAAAGATGAAAGATGAAACAATGCGGAAAGATGAAAGATGAAACAATGCGGAAAGATGAAAGATGAAAGAATGCGGAAAGATGAAAGATGAAACATTGCGGAAAGATGAAAGATGAAACAATGCGGAAAGATGAAAGATGAAAGAATGCGGAAAGATGAAAGATGAAACAATGCGGAAAGATGAAACAATGCGGAAAGATGAAAGAATGCGGAAAGATGAAAGATGAAACAATGCGGAAAGATGAAAGATGAAACAATGCGGAAAGATGAAAGATGAAAGAATGCGGAAAGATGAAAGATGAAACAATGCGGAAAGATGAAAGATGAAACAATGCGGAAAGATGAAAGATGAAACAATGCGGAAAGATGAAAGATGAAACAATGCGGAAAGATGAAAGATGAAACAATGCGGAAAGAAGAAACAATGCGGAAAGATGAAAGAATGCGGAAAGATGAAACAATGCGGAAAGATGAAAGAATGCGGAAAGATGAAAGATGAAACAATGCGGAAAGATGAAAGATGAAACAATGCGGAAAGATGAAAGATGAAAGAATGCGGAAAGATGAAAGATGAAACATTGCGGAAAGATGAAAGATGAAACAATGCGGAAAGATGAAAGATGAAACAATGCGGAAAGATGAAAGATGAAACAATGCGGAAAGATGAAAGATGAAACAATGCGGAAAGATGAAACAATGCGGAAAGATGTAACAATGCGGAAAGATGAAAGATGAAACAATGCGGAAAGATGAAAGATGAAAAAATGCGGAAAGATGAAAGATGAAACAATGCGGAAAGATGAAAGATGAAAAAATGCGGAAAGATGAAAGATGAAACAATGCGGAAAGATGAAAGATGAAAGAATGCGGAATATGAAAGATGAAACAAAGCGGAAAGATGAAAGATGAAACAATGCGGAAAGATGAAACAATGCGGAAAGATGAAACAATGCGGAAAGATGAAAGATGAAACAATGCGGAAAGATGAAACAATGCGGAAAGATGAAACAATGCGGAAAGATGAAACAATGCGGAAAGATGAAACAATGCGGAAAGATGAAACAATGCGGAAAGATGAAACAATGCGGAAAGATGAAACAATTCGGAAAGATGAAACAATGCGGAAAGATGAAACAATGCGGAAAGATGAAACAATGCGGAAAGATGAAACAATGCGGAAAGATGAAAGATGAAACAATGCGGAAAGATGAAACAATGCGGAAAGATGAAAGATGAAACAATGCGGAAAGATGAAACAATGCGGAAAGATGAAACAATGCGGAAAGATGAAACAATGCGGAAAGATGAAACAATGCGGAAAGATGAAACCATGCGGAAAGATGAAAGATGAAAGAATGCGGAAAGATGAAAGATGAAACATTGCGGAAAGATGAAAGATGAAACAATGCGGAAAGATGAAACAATGCGGAAAGATGAAACAATGCGGAAAGATGAAACAATGCGGAAAGATGAAACAATGCGGAAAGATGAAAGATGAAAGAATGCGGAAAGATGAAAGATGAAACATTGCGGAAAGATGAAAGATGAAACAATGCGGAAAGATGAAACAATGCGGAAAGATGAAAGCTGAAACAATACGGAAAGATGAAAGATGAAACAATGCGGAAAGATGAAAGATGAAACAATGCGGAAAGATGAAAGATGAAACAATGCGGAAAGATGAAAGATGAAACAATGCGGAAAGATGAAACAATGCGGAAAGATGAAAGATGAAACAATGCGGAAAGATGAAAGATGAAACAATGCGGAAAGATGAAAGATGAAACAATGCGGAAAGATGAAACAATGCGGAAAGATGAAACAATGCGGAAAGATGAAACAATGCGGAAAGATGAAACAATGCGGAAAGATGAAACAATGCGGAAAGATGAAACAATGCGGAAAGATGAAAGATGAAACAATGCGGAAAGATGAAACAATGCGGAAAGATGAAACAATGCGGAAAGATGAAAGATGAAACAATGCGGAAAGATGAAAGATGAAAAAATGCGGAAAGATGAAAGATGAAACAATGCGGAAAGATGAAAGATGAAAAAATGCGGAAAGATGAAAGATGAAACAATGCGGAAAGATGAAAGATGAAAGAATGCGGAAGATGAAAGATGAAACAAAGCGGAAAGATGAAAGATGAAAAAATGCGGAAAGATGAAAGATGAAACAATGCGGAAAGATGAAACAATGCGGAAAGATGAAAGATGAAACAATGCGGAAAGATGAAACAATGCGGAAAGATGAAACAATGCGGAAAGATGAAACAATGCGGAAAGATGAAACAATGCGGAAAGATGAAACAATGCGGAAAGATGAAACAATGCGGAAAGATGAAACAATGCGGAAAGATGAAACAATGCGGAAAGATGAAACAATGCGGAAAGATGAAACAATGCGGAAAGATGAAACAATGCGGAAAGATGAAACAATGCGGAAAGATGAAACAATGCGGAAAGATGAAACAATGCGGAAAGATGAAAGATGAAACAATGCGGAAAGATGAAAGATGAAAAAATGCGGAAAGATGAAAGATGAAACAATGCGGAAAGATGAAAGATGAAAAAATGCGGAAAGATGAAAGATGAAAAAATGCGGAAAGATGAAAGATGAAACAATGCGGAAAGATGAAAGATGAAAGAATGCGGAAAGATGAAAGATGAAAAAATGCGGAAAGATGAAAGATGAAACAATGCGGAAAGATGAAAGATGAAAGAATGCGGAAGATGAAAGATGAAACAATGCGGAAAGATGAAAGATGAAACAATGCGGAAAGATGAAACAATGCGGAAAGATGAAACAATGCGGAAAGATGAAACAATGCGGAAAGATGAAAGATGAAACAATGCGGAAAGACGAAATATGAAACGATGCGGAAAAATGAAAGATGAAACAATGCGGAAAGATGAAAGATGAAACAATGCGGAAAGATGAAACAATGCGGAAAGATGAAACAATGCGGAAAGATGAAACAATGCGGAAAGATGAAACAATGCGGAAAGATGAAACAATGCGGAAAGATGAAACAATGCGGAAAGATGAAACAATGCGGAAAGATGAAAGATGAAACAATGCGGAAAGATGAAACAATGCGGAAAGATGAAACAATGCGGAAAGATGAAACAATGCGGAAAGATGAAACAATGCGGAAAGATGAAACAATGCGGAAAGATGAAACAATGCGGAAAGATGAAACAATGCGGAAAGATGAAACAATGCGGAAAGATGAAACAATGCGGAAAGATGAAACAATGCGGAAAGATGAAACAATGCGGAAAGATGAAACAATGCGGAAAGATGAAACAATGCGGAAAGATGAAACAATGCGGAAAGATGAAACAATGCGGAAAGATGAAACAATGCGGAAAGATGAAACAATGTGGAAAGATGAAACAATGCGGAAAGATGAAACAATGCGGAAAGATGAAACAATGCGGAAAGATGAAACAATGCGGAAAGATGAAACAATGCGGAAAGATGAAACAATGCGGAAAGATGAAACAATGTGGAAAGATGAAACAATGCGGAAAGATGAAACAATGCGGAAAGATGAAAGATGAAACAATGCGGAAAGATGAAACAATGCGGAAAGATGAAACAATGCGGAAAGATGAAAGATGAAACAATGCGGAAAGATGAAAGATGAAACAATGCGGAAAGATGAAAGATGAAACAATGCGGAAAGATGAAAGATGAAACAATGCGGAAAGATGAAAGATGAAACAATGCGGAAAGATGAAACAATGCGGAAAGATGAAACAATGCGGAAAGATGAAACAATGCGGAAAGATGAAACAATGCGGAAAGATGAAAGATGAAAGAATGCGGAAAGATGAAAGATGAAACAATGCGGAAAGATGAAAGATGAAACAATGCGGAAAGATGAAAGATGAAAGAATGCGGAAAGATGAAAGATGAAACATTGCGGAAAGATGAAAGATGAAACAATGCGGAAAGATGAAAGATGAAAGAATGCGGAAAGATGAAAGATGAAAGAATGCGGAAAGATGAAAGATGAAACAATGCGGAAAGATGAAAGATGAAACAATGCGGAAAGATGAAAGATGAAACAATGCGGAAAGATGAAAGATGAAAGAATGCGGAAAGATGAAATATGAAAGAATGCGGAAAGATGAAAGATGAAAAAATGCGGAAAGATGAAAGATGAAACAATGCGGAAAGATGAAAGATGAAACAATGCGGAAAGATGAAAGATGAAAGAATGCGGAAAGATGAAAGATGAAACAATGCGGAAAGATGAAAGATGAAACATTGCGGAAAGATGAAAGATGAAACAATGCGGAAAGATGAAAGATAAAAGAATGCGGAAAGATGAAAGATGAAACAATGCGGAAAGATGAAAGATGAAACAATGCGGAAAGATGAAAGATGAAAGAATGCGGATGATGAAAGATGAAACAATGCGGAAAGATGAAAGATGAAAGAATGCGGAAGATGAAAGATGAAACAATGCGGAAAGATGAAAGATGAAACAATGCGGAAAGATGAAAGATGAAAGAATGCGGAAAGATGAAAGATGAAACAATGCGGAAAGATGAAAGATGAAACATTGCGGAAAGATGAAAGATGAAACAATGCGGAAAGATGAAAGATGAAAGAATGCGGAAAGATGAAAGATGAAACAATGCGGAAAGATGAAAGATGAAACAATGCGGAAAGATGAAAGATGATACAATGCGGAAAGATGAAAGATGAAACAATGCGGAAAGATGAAAGATGAAACAATGCGGAAAGATGAAACAATGCGGAAAGATGAAACAATGCGGAAAGATGAAACAATGCGGAAAGATGAAACAATGCGGAAAGATGAAACAATGCGGAAAGATGAAAGATGAAAGAATGCGGAAAGATGAAAGATGAAACAATGCGGAAAGATGAAAGATGAAACAATGCGGAAAGATGAAAGATGAAAGAATGCGGAAAGATGAAAGATGAAACATTGCGGAAAGATGAAAGATGAAACAATGCGGAAAGATGAAAGATGAAAGAATGCGGAAAGATGAAAGATGAAAGAATGCGGAAAGATGAAAGATGAAACAATGCGGAAAGATGAAAGATGAAACAATGCGGAAAGATGAAAGATGAAACAATGCGGAAAGATGAAAGATGAAAGAATGCGGAAAGATGAAAGATGAAAGAATGCGGAAAGATGAAAGATGAAAAAATGCGGAAAGATGAAAGATGAAACAATGCGGAAAGATGAAAGATGAAACAATGCGGAAAGATGAAAGATGAAACAATGCGGAAAGATGAAAGATGAAACAATGCGGAAAGATGAAAGATGAAACATTGCGGAAAGATGAAAGATAAAAGAATGCGGAAAGATGAAAGATGAAACAATGCGGAAAGATGAAAGATGAAACAATGCGGAAAGATGAAAGATGAAACAATGCGGAAAGATGAAAGATGAAACAATGCGGAAAGATGAAAGATGAAACAATGCGGAAAGATGAAAGATGAAAGAATGCGGAAAGATGAAACAATGCGGAAAGATGAAAGATGAAACAATGCGGAAAGATGATAGATGAAACAATGCGGAAAGATGAAAGATGAAACAATGCGGAAAGATGAAACAATGCGGAAAGATGAAAGAATGCGGAAAGATGAAAGATGAAACAATGCGGAAAGATGAAAGATGAAACAATGCGGAAAGATGAAAGATGAAACAATGCGGAAAGATGAAAGATGAAACAATGCGGAAAGATGAAACAATGCGGAAAGATGAAAGATGAAACAATGCGGAAAGATGAAAGATGAAACAATGCGGAAAGATGAAACAATGCGGAAAGATGAAAGATGAAACAATGCGGAAAGATGAAACAATGCAGAAAGATGAAAGATGAAAGAATGCGGAAAGATGAAAGATGAAAAAATGCGGAAAGATGAAAGATGAAACAATGCGGAAAGATGAAAGATGAAAAAATGCGGAAAGATGAAAGATGAAACAATGCGGAAAGATGAAAGATGAAAGAATGCGGAAGATGAAAGATGAAACAAAGCGGAAAGATGAAAGATGAAACAATGCGGAAAGATGAAAGATGAAACAATGCGGAAAGATGAAACAATGCGGAAAGATGAAAGATGAAACAATGCGGAAAGATGAAACAATGCGGAAAGATGAAACAATGCGGAAAGATGAAACAATGCGGAAAGATGAAACAATGCGGAAAGATGAAACAATGCGGAAAGATGAAACAATGCGGAAAGATGAAACAATGCGGAAAGATGAAACAATGCGGAAAGATGAAAGATGAAACAATGCGGAAAGATGAAACAATGCGGAAAGATGAAACAATGCGGAAAGATGAAAGATGAAACAATGCGGAAAGATGAAAGATGAAAAAATGCGGAAAGATGAAAGATGAAAGAATGCGGAAAGATGAAAGATGAAAAAATGCGGAAAGATGAAAGATGAAACAATGCGGAAAGATGAAAGATGAAAGAATGCGGAAGATGAAAGATGAAACAAAGCGGAAAGATGAAAGATGAAACAATGCGGAAAGATGAAAGATGAAACAATGCGGAAAGATGAAACAATGCGGAAAGATGAAAGATGAAACAATGCGGAAAGATGAAACAATGCGGAAAGATGAAACAATGAGGAAAGATGAAACAATGCGGAAAGATGAAACAATGCGGAAAGATGAAACAATGCGGAAAGATGAAAGATGAAACAATGCGGAAAGATGAAACAATGCGGAAAGATGAAACAATGCGGAAAGATGAAACAATGCGGAAAGATGAAACAATGCGGAAAGATGAAACAATGCGGAAAGATGAAACAATGCGGAAAGATGAAACAATGCGGAAAGATGAAACAATGCGGAAAGATGAAACAATGCGGAAAGATGAAACAATGCGGAAAGATGAAACAATGCGGAAAGATGAAACAATGCGGAAAGATGAAACAATGCGGAAAGATGAAACAATGCGGAAAGATGAAACAATGCGGAAAGATGAAACAATGCGGAAAGATGAAACAATGCGGAAAGATGAAACAATGCGGAAAGATGAAACAATGCGGAAAGATGAAACAATGCGGAAAGATGAAACAATGCGGAAAGATGAAACAATGCGGAAAGATGAAACAATGCGGAAAGATGAAACAATGCGGAAAGATGAAACAATGCGGAAAGATGAAACAATGCGGAAAGATGAAACAATGCGGAAAGATGAAACAATGCGGAAAGATGAAACAATGCGGAAAGATGAAACAATGCGGAAAGATGAAACAATGCGGAAAGATGAAACAATGCGGAAAGATGAAACAATGCGGAAAGATGAAACAATGCGGAAAGATGAAACAATGCGGAAAGATGAAACAATGCGGAAAGATGAAACAATGCGGAAAGATGAAACAATGCGGAAAGATGAAACAATGCGGAAAGATGAAACAATGCGGAAAGATGAAACAATGCGGAAAGATGAAACAATGCGGAAAGATGAAACAATGCGGAAAGATGAAACAATGCGGAAAGATGAAACAATGCGGAAAGATGAAAGATGAAACAATGCGGAAAGATGAAACAATGCGGAAAGATGAAACAATGCGGAAAGATGAAACAATGCGGAGAGATGAAACAATGCGGAAAGATGAAACAATGCGGAAAGATGAAACAATGCGGAAAGATGAAAGATGAAACAATGCGGAAAGATGAAAGATGAAAAAATGCGGAAAGATGAAAGATGAAACAATGCGGAAAGATGAAAGATGAAAAAATGCGGAAAGATGAAAGATGAAACAATGCGGAAAGATGAAAGATGAAAGAATGCGGAAGATGAAAGATGAAACAAAGCGGAAAGATGAAAGATGAAACAATGCGGAAAGATGAAAGATGAAACAATGCGGAAAGATGAAACAATGCGGAAAGATGAAAGATGAAACAATGCGGAAAGATGAAACAATGCGCAAAGATGAAAGATGAAACAATGCGGAAAGATGAAACAATGCGGAAAGATGAAACAATGCGGAAAGATGAAACAATGCGGAAAGATGAAACAATGCGGAAAGATGAAACAATGCGGAAAGATGAAACAATGCGGAAAGATGAAACAATGCGGAAAGATGAAACAATGCGGAAAGATGAAACAATGCGGAAAGATGAAACAATGCGGAAAGATGAAACAATGCGGAAAGATGAAACAATGCGGAAAGATGAAACAATGCGGAAAGATGAAACAATGCGGAAAGATGAAACAATGCGGAAAGATGAAACAATGCGGAAAGATGAAACAATGCGGAAAGATGAAACAATGCGGAAAGATGAAACAATGCGGAAAGATGAAACAATGCGGAAAGATGAAAGATGAAACAATGCGGAAAGATGAAAGATGAAAAAATGCGGAAAGATGAAAGATGATACAATGCGGAAAGATGAAAGATGAAACAATGCGGAAAGATGAAAGATGAAACAATGCGGAAAGATGAAACAATGCGGAAAGATGAAAGATGATACAATGCGGAAAGATGAAAGATGAAACAATGCGGAAAGATGAAAGATGAAACAATGCGGAAAGATGAAACAATGCGGAAAGATTAAACAATGCGGAAAGATGAAACAATGCGGAAAGATGAAACAATGCGGAAAGATGAAAGATGAAAGAATGCGGAAAGATGAAAGATGAAACAATGCGGAAAGATGAAAGATGAAACAATGCGGAAAGATGAAAGATGAAAGAGTGCGGAAAGATGAAAGATGAAACATTGCGGAAAGATGAAAGATGAAACAATGCGGAAAGATGAAAGATGAAAGAATGCGGAAAGATGAAAGATGAAAGAATGCGGAAAGATGAAAGATGAAACAATGCGGAAAGATGAAAGATGAAAAAATGCGGAAAGATGAAAGATGAAACAATGCGGAAAGATGAAAGATGAAACAATGCGGAAAGATGAAAGACGAAAGAATGCGGAAAGATGAAAGATGAAACAATGCGGAAAGATGAAAGATGAAACATTGCGGAAAGATGAAAGATGAAACAATGCGGAAAGATGAAAGATGAAAAAATGCGGAAAGATGAAAGATGATACAATGCGGAAAGATGAAAGATGAAACAATGCGGAAAGATGAAAGATGAAACAATGCGGAAAGATGAAACAATGCGGAAAGATGAAAGATGATACAATGCGGAAAGATGAAAGATGAAACAATGCGGAAAGATGAAAGATGAAACAATGCGGAAAGATGAAACAATGCGGAAAGATGAAACAATGCGGAAAGATGAAACAATGCGGAAAGATGAAACAATGCGGAAAGATGAAAGATGAAACAATGCGGAAAGATGAAAGATGAAACAATGCGGAAAGATGAAACAATGCGGAAAGATGAAAGATGAAACAATGCGGAAAGATGAAACAATGCGGAAAGATGAAACAATGCGGAAAGATGAAACAATGCGGAAAGATGAAACAATGCGGAAAGATGAAACAATGCGGAAAGATGAAACAATGCGGAAAGATGAAACAATGCGGAAAGATGAAACAATGCGGAAAGATGAAAGATGAAACAATGCGGAAAGATGAAACAATGCGGAAAGATGAAACAATGCGGAAAGATGAAAGATGAAACAATGCGGAAAGATGAAAGATGAAAAAATGCGGAAAGATGAAAGATGAAAGAATGCGGAAAGATGAAAGATGAAAAAATGCGGAAAGATGAAAGATGAAACAATGCGGAAAGATGAAAGATGAAAGAATGCGGAAGATGAAAGATGAAACAAAGCGGAAAGATGAAAGATGAAACAATGCGGAAAGATGAAAGATGAAACAATGCGGAAAGATGAAACAATGCGGAAAGATGAAAGATGAAACAATGCGGAAAGATGAAACAATGCGGAAAGATGAAACAATGAGGAAAGATGAAACAATGCGGAAAGATGAAACAATGCGGAAAGATGAAACAATGCGGAAAGATGAAAGATGAAACAATGCGGAAAGATGAAACAATGCGGAAAGATGAAACAATGCGGAAAGATGAAACAATGCGGAAAGATGAAAGATGAAACAATGCGGAAAGATGAAACAATGCGGAAAGATGAAACAATGCGGAAAGATGAAACAATGCGGAGAGATGAAACAATGCGGAAAGATGAAACAATGCGGAAAGATGAAACAATGCGGAAAGATGAAAGATGAAACAATGCGGAAAGATGAAAGATGAAAAAATGCGGAAAGATGAAAGATGAAACAATGCGGAAAGATGAAAGATGAAAAAATGCGGAAAGATGAAAGATGAAACAATGCGGAAAGATGAAAGATGAAAGAATGCGGAAGATGAAAGATGAAACAAAGCGGAAAGATGAAAGATGAAACAATGCGGAAAGATGAAAGATGAAACAATGCGGAAAGATGAAACAATGCGGAAAGATGAAAGATGAAACAATGCGGAAAGATGAAACAATGCGCAAAGATGAAAGATGAAACAATGCGGAAAGATGAAACAATGCGGAAAGATGAAACAATGCGGAAAGATGAAACAATGCGGAAAGATGAAACAATGCGGAAAGATGAAACAATGCGGAAAGATGAAACAATGCGGAAAGATGAAACAATGCGGAAAGATGAAACAATGCGGAAAGATGAAACAATGCGGAAAGATGAAACAATGCGGAAAGATGAAACAATGCGGAAAGATGAAACAATGCGGAAAGATGAAACAATGCGGAAAGATGAAACAATGCGGAAAGATGAAACAATGCGGAAAGATGAAACAATGCGGAAAGATGAAACAATGCGGAAAGATGAAACAATGCGGAAAGATGAAACAATGCGGAAAGATGAAACAATGCGGAAAGATGAAAGATGAAACAATGCGGAAAGATGAAAGATGAAAAAATGCGGAAAGATGAAAGATGATACAATGCGGAAAGATGAAAGATGAAACAATGCGGAAAGATGAAAGATGAAACAATGCGGAAAGATGAAACAATGCGGAAAGATGAAAGATGATACAATGCGGAAAGATGAAAGATGAAACAATGCGGAAAGATGAAAGATGAAACAATGCGGAAAGATGAAACAATGCGGAAAGATTAAACAATGCGGAAAGATGAAACAATGCGGAAAGATGAAACAATGCGGAAAGATGAAAGATGAAAGAATGCGGAAAGATGAAAGATGAAACAATGCGGAAAGATGAAAGATGAAACAATGCGGAAAGATGAAAGATGAAAGAATGCGGAAAGATGAAAGATGAAACATTGCGGAAAGATGAAAGATGAAACAATGCGGAAAGATGAAAGATGAAAGAATGCGGAAAGATGAAAGATGAAAGAATGCGGAAAGATGAAAGATGAAACAATGCGGAAAGATGAAAGATGAAAAAATGCGGAAAGATGAAAGATGAAACAATGCGGAAAGATGAAAGATGAAACAATGCGGAAAGATGAAAGACGAAAGAATGCGGAAAGATGAAAGATGAAACAATGCGGAAAGATGAAAGATGAAACATTGCGGAAAGATGAAAGATGAAACAATGCGGAAAGATGAAAGATGAAAAAATGCGGAAAGATGAAAGATGATACAATGCGGAAAGATGAAAGATGAAACAATGCGGAAAGATGAAAGATGAAACAATGCGGAAAGATGAAACAATGCGGAAAGATGAAAGATGATACAATGCGGAAAGATGAAAGATGAAACAATGCGGAAAGATGAAAGATGAAACAATGCGGAAAGATGAAACAATGCGGAAAGATGAAACAATGCGGAAAGATGAAACAATGCGGAAAGATGAAACAATGCGGAAAGATGAAAGATGAAACAATGCGGAAAGATGAAAGATGAAACAATGCGGAAAGATGAAACAATGCGGAAAGATGAAAGATGAAACAATGCGGAAAGATGAAACAATGCGGAAAGATGAAACAATGCGGAAAGATGAAACAATGCGGAAAGATGAAACAATGCGGAAAGATGAAACAATGCGGAAAGATGAAACAATGCGGAAAGATGAAACAATGCGGAAAGATGAAACAATGCGGAAAGATGAAAGATGAAACAATGCGGAAAGATGAAACAATGCGGAAAGATGAAACAATGCGGAAAGATGAAAGATGAAACAATGCGGAAAGATGAAAGATGAAAAAATGCGGAAAGATGAAAGATGAAAGAATGCGGAAAGATGAAAGATGAAAAAATGCGGAAAGATGAAAGATGAAACAATGCGGAAAGATGAAAGATGAAAGAATGCGGAAGATGAAAGATGAAACAAAGCGGAAAGATGAAAGATGAAACAATGCGGAAAGATGAAAGATGAAACAATGCGGAAAGATGAAACAATGCGGAAAGATGAAAGATGAAACAATGCGGAAAGATGAAACAATGCGGAAAGATGAAACAATGAGGAAAGATGAAACAATGCGGAAAGATGAAACAATGCGGAAAGATGAAACAATGCGGAAAGATGAAAGATGAAACAATGCGGAAAGATGAAACAATGCGGAAAGATGAAACAATGCGGAAAGATGAAACAATGCGGAAAGATGAAACAATGCGGAAAGATGAAACAATGCGGAAAGATGAAACAATGCGGAAAGATGAAACAATGCGGAAAGATGAAACAATGCGGAAAGATGAAACAATGCGGAAAGATGAAACAATGCGGAAAGATGAAACAATGCGGAAAGATGAAACAATGCGGAAAGATGAAACAATGCGGAAAGATGAAACAATGCGGAAAGATGAAACAATGCGGAAAGATGAAACAATGCGGAAAGATGAAACAATGCGGAAAGATGAAACAATGCGGAAAGATGAAACAATGCGGAAAGATGAAACAATGCGGAAAGATGAAACAATGCGGAAAGATGAAACAATGCGGAAAGATGAAACAATGCGGAAAGATGAAACAATGCGGAAAGATGAAACAATGCGGAAAGATGAAACAATGCGGAAAGATGAAACAATGCGGAAAGATGAAACAATGCGGAAAGATGAAACAATGCGGAAAGATGAAACAATGCGGAAAGATGAAACAATGCGGAAAGATGAAACAATGCGGAAAGATGAAACAATGCGGAAAGATGAAACAATGCGGAAAGATGAAACAATGCGGAAAGATGAAACAATGCGGAAAGATGAAACAATGCGGAAAGATGAAACAATGCGGAAAGATGAAAGATGAAACAATGCGGAAAGATGAAACAATGCGGAAAGATGAAACAATGCGGAAAGATGAAACAATGCGGAGAGATGAAACAATGCGGAAAGATGAAACAATGCGGAAAGATGAAACAATGCGGAAAGATGAAAGATGAAACAATGCGGAAAGATGAAAGATGAAAAAATGCGGAAAGATGAAAGATGAAACAATGCGGAAAGATGAAAGATGAAAAAATGCGGAAAGATGAAAGATGAAACAATGCGGAAAGATGAAAGATGAAAGAATGCGGAAGATGAAAGATGAAACAAAGCGGAAAGATGAAAGATGAAACAATGCGGAAAGATGAAAGATGAAACAATGCGGAAAGATGAAACAATGCGGAAAGATGAAAGATGAAACAATGCGGAAAGATGAAACAATGCGCAAAGATGAAAGATGAAACAATGCGGAAAGATGAAACAATGCGGAAAGATGAAACAATGCGGAAAGATGAAACAATGCGGAAAGATGAAACAATGCGGAAAGATGAAACAATGCGGAAAGATGAAACAATGCGGAAAGATGAAACAATGCGGAAAGATGAAACAATGCGGAAAGATGAAACAATGCGGAAAGATGAAACAATGCGGAAAGATGAAACAATGCGGAAAGATGAAACAATGCGGAAAGATGAAACAATGCGGAAAGATGAAACAATGCGGAAAGATGAAACAATGCGGAAAGATGAAACAATGCGGAAAGATGAAACAATGCGGAAAGATGAAACAATGCGGAAAGATGAAACAATGCGGAAAGATGAAAGATGAAACAATGCGGAAAGATGAAAGATGAAAAAATGCGGAAAGATGAAAGATGATACAATGCGGAAAGATGAAAGATGAAACAATGCGGAAAGATGAAAGATGAAACAATGCGGAAAGATGAAACAATGCGGAAAGATGAAAGATGATACAATGCGGAAAGATGAAAGATGAAACAATGCGGAAAGATGAAAGATGAAACAATGCGGAAAGATGAAACAATGCGGAAAGATTAAACAATGCGGAAAGATGAAACAATGCGGAAAGATGAAACAATGCGGAAAGATGAAAGATGAAAGAATGCGGAAAGATGAAAGATGAAAGAATGCGGAAAGATGAAAGATGAAACAATGCGGAAAGATGAAAGATGAAAGAATGCGGAAAGATGAAAGATGAAACATTGCGGAAAGATGAAAGATGAAACAATGCGGAAAGATGAAAGATGAAAGAATGCGGAAAGATGAAAGATGAAAGAATGCGGAAAGATGAAAGATGAAACAATGCGGAAAGATGAAAGATGAAAAAATGCGGAAAGATGAAAGATGAAACAATGCGGAAAGATGAAAGATGAAACAATGCGGAAAGATGAAAGACGAAAGAATGCGGAAAGATGAAAGATGAAACAATGCGGAAAGATGAAAGATGAAACATTGCGGAAAGATGAAAGATGAAACAATGCGGAAAGATGAAAGATGAAAAAATGCGGAAAGATGAAAGATGATACAATGCGGAAAGATGAAAGATGAAACAATGCGGAAAGATGAAAGATGAAACAATGCGGAAAGATGAAACAATGCGGAAAGATGAAAGATGATACAATGCGGAAAGATGAAAGATGAAACAATGCGGAAAGATGAAAGATGAAACAATGCGGAAAGATGAAACAATGCGGAAAGATGAAACAATGCGGAAAGATGAAACAATGCGGAAAGATGAAACAATGCGGAAAGATGAAAGATGAAAGAATGCGGAAAGATGAAAGATGAAACAATGCGGAAAGATGAAAGATGAAACAATGCGGAAAGATGAAAGATGAAAGAATGCGGAAAGATGAAAGATGAAACATTGCGGAAAGATGAAAGATGAAACAATGCGGAAAGATGAAAGATGAAAGAATGCGGAAAGATGAAAGATGAAACAATGCGGAAAGATGAAACAATGCGGAAAGATGAAAGAATGCGGAAAGATGAAAGATGAAACAATGCGGAAAGATGAAAGATGAAACAATGCGGAAAGATGAAAGATGAAAGAATGCGGAAAGATGAAAGATGAAACAATGCGGAAAGATGAAAGATGAAACAATGCGGAAAGATGAAAGATGAAACAATGCGGAAAGATGAAAGATGAAACAATGCGGAAAGATGAAAGATGAAACAATGCGGAAAGAAGAAACAATGCGGAAAGATGAAAGAATGCGGAAAGATGAAACAATGCGGAAAGATGAAAGAATGCGGAAAGATGAAAGATGAAACAATGCGGAAAGATGAAAGATGAAACAATGCGGAAAGATGAAAGATGAAAGAATGCGGAAAGATGAAAGATGAAACATTGCGGAAAGATGAAAGATGAAACAATGCGGAAAGATGAAACAATGCGGAAAGATGAAAGATGAAACAATGCGGAAAGATGAAAGATGAAACAATGCGGAAAGATGAAAGATGAAACAATGCGGAAAGATGAAAGATGAAACAATGCGGAAAGATGAAAGATGAAACAATGCGGAAAGATGAAATATGAAACAATGCGGAAAGATGAAAGATGAAACAATGCGGAAAGATGAAACAATGCGGAAAGATGAAAGATGAAACAATGCGGAAAGATGAAAGATGAAACAATGCGGAAAGATGAAACAATGCGGAAAGATGTAACAATGCGGAAAGATGAAAGATGAAACAATGCGGAAAGATGAAAGATGAAAAAATGCGGAAAGATGAAAGATGAAACAATGCGGAAAGATGAAAGATGAAAAAATGCGGAAAGATGAAAGATGAAACAATGCGGAAAGATGAAAGATGAAAGAATGCGGAAGATGAAAGATGAAACAAAGCGGAAAGATGAAAGATGAAACAATGCGGAAAGATGAAACAATGCGGAAAGATGAAACAATGCGGAAAGATGAAAGATGAAACAATGCGGAAAGATGAAACAATGCGGAAAGATGAAACAATGCGGAAAGATGAAACAATGCGGAAAGATGAAACAATGCGGAAAGATGAAACAATGCGGAAAGATGAAACAATGCGGAAAGATGAAACAATTCGGAAAGATGAAACAATGCGGAAAGATGAAACAATGCGGAAAGATGAAACAATGCGGAAAGATGAAACAATGCGGAAAGATGAAAGATGAAACAATGCGGAAAGATGAAACAATGCGGAAAGATGAAAGATGAAACAATGCGGAAAGATGAAACAATGCGGAAAGATGAAACAATGCGGAAAGATGAAACAATGCGGAAAGATGAAACAATGCGGAAAGATGAAACCATGCGGAAAGATGAAAGATGAAAGAATGCGGAAAGATGAAAGATGAAACATTGCGGAAAGATGAAAGATGAAACAATGCGGAAAGATGAAACAATGCGGAAAGATGAAACAATGCGGAAAGATGAAACAATGCGGAAAGATGAAACAATGCGGAAAGATGAAAGATGAAAGAATGCGGAAAGATGAAAGATGAAACATTGCGGAAAGATGAAAGATGAAACAATGCGGAAAGATGAAACAATGCGGAAAGATGAAAGCTGAAACAATACGGAAAGATGAAAGATGAAACAATGCGGAAAGATGAAAGATGAAACAATGCGGAAAGATGAAAGATGAAACAATGCGGAAAGATGAAAGATGAAACAATGCGGAAAGATGAAACAATGCGGAAAGATGAAAGATGAAACAATGCGGAAAGATGAAAGATGAAACAATGCGGAAAGATGAAAGATGAAACAATGCGGAAAGATGAAACAATGCGGAAAGATGAAACAATGCGGAAAGATGAAACAATGCGGAAAGATGAAACAATGCGGAAAGATGAAACAATGCGGAAAGATGAAACAATGCGGAAAGATGAAACAATGCGGAAAGATGAAAGATGAAACAATGCGGAAAGATGAAACAATGCGGAAAGATGAAACAATGCGGAAAGATGAAAGATGAAACAATGCGGAAAGATGAAAGATGAAAAAATGCGGAAAGATGAAAGATGAAACAATGCGGAAAGATGAAAGATGAAAAAATGCGGAAAGATGAAAGATGAAACAATGCGGAAAGATGAAAGATGAAAGAATGCGGAAGATGAAAGATGAAACAAAGCGGAAAGATGAAAGATGAAAAAATGCGGAAAGATGAAAGATGAAACAATGCGGAAAGATGAAACAATGCGGAAAGATGAAAGATGAAACAATGCGGAAAGATGAAACAATGCGGAAAGATGAAACAATGCGGAAAGATGAAACAATGCGGAAAGATGAAACAATGCGGAAAGATGAAACAATGCGGAAAGATGAAACAATGCGGAAAGATGAAACAATGCGGAAAGATGAAACAATGCGGAAAGATGAAACAATGCGGAAAGATGAAACAATGCGGAAAGATGAAACAATGCGGAAAGATGAAACAATGCGGAAAGATGAAACAATGCGGAAAGATGAAAGATGAAACAATGCGGAAAGATGAAAGATGAAAAAATGCGGAAAGATGAAAGATGAAACAATGCGGAAAGATGAAAGATGAAAAAATGCGGAAAGATGAAAGATGAAAAAATGCGGAAAGATGAAAGATGAAACAATGCGGAAAGATGAAAGATGAAAGAATGCGGAAAGATGAAAGATGAAAAAATGCGGAAAGATGAAAGATGAAACAATGCGGAAAGATGAAAGATGAAAGAATGCGGAAGATGAAAGATGAAACAATGCGGAAAGATGAAAGATGAAACAATGCGGAAAGATGAAACAATGCGGAAAGATGAAACAATGCGGAAAGATGAAAGATGAAACAATGCGGAAAGACGAAATATGAAACGATGCGGAAAAATGAAAGATGAAACAATGCGGAAAGATGAAAGATGAAACAATGCGGAAAGATGAAACAATGCGGAAAGATGAAACAATGCGGAAAGATGAAACAATGCGGAAAGATGAAACAATGCGGAAAGATGAAACAATGCGGAAAGATGAAAGATGAAACAATGCGGAAAGATGAAACAATGCGGAAAGATGAAACAATGCGGAAAGATGAAACAATGCGGAAAGATGAAACAATGCGGAAAGATGAAACAATGCGGAAAGATGAAACAATGCGGAAAGATGAAACAATGCGGAAAGATGAAACAATGCGGAAAGATGAAACAATGCGGAAAGATGAAACAATGCGGAAAGATGAAACAATGCGGAAAGATGAAACAATGCGGAAAGATGAAACAATGCGGAAAGATGAAACAATGCGGAAAGATGAAACAATGCGGAAAGATGAAACAATGCGGAAAGATGAAACAATGTGGAAAGATGAAACAATGCGGAAAGATGAAACAATGCGGAAAGATGAAACAATGCGGAAAGATGAAACAATGCGGAAAGATGAAACAATGCGGAAAGATGAAACAATGCGGAAAGATGAAACAATGTGGAAAGATGAAACAATGCGGAAAGATGAAACAATGCGGAAAGATGAAAGATGAAACAATGCGGAAAGATGAAACAATGCGGAAAGATGAAACAATGCGGAAAGATGAAAGATGAAACAATGCGGAAAGATGAAAGATGAAACAATGCGGAAAGATGAAAGATGAAACAATGCGGAAAGATGAAAGATGAAACAATGCGGAAAGATGAAAGATGAAACAATGCGGAAAGATGAAACAATGCGGAAAGATGAAACAATGCGGAAAGATGAAACAATGCGGAAAGATGAAACAATGCGGAAAGATGAAAGATGAAAGAATGCGGAAAGATGAAAGATGAAACAATGCGGAAAGATGAAAGATGAAACAATGCGGAAAGATGAAAGATGAAAGAATGCGGAAAGATGAAAGATGAAACATTGCGGAAAGATGAAAGATGAAACAATGCGGAAAGATGAAAGATGAAAGAATGCGGAAAGATGAAAGATGAAAGAATGCGGAAAGATGAAAGATGAAACAATGCGGAAAGATGAAAGATGAAACAATGCGGAAAGATGAAAGATGAAACAATGCGGAAAGATGAAAGATGAAAGAATGCGGAAAGATGAAATATGAAAGAATGCGGAAAGATGAAAGATGAAAAAATGCGGAAAGATGAAAGATGAAACAATGCGGAAAGATGAAAGATGAAACAATGCGGAAAGATGAAAGATGAAAGAATGCGGAAAGATGAAAGATGAAACAATGCGGAAAGATGAAAGATGAAACATTGCGGAAAGATGAAAGATGAAACAATGCGGAAAGATGAAAGATAAAAGAATGCGGAAAGATGAAAGATGAAACAATGCGGAAAGATGAAAGATGAAACAATGCGGAAAGATGAAAGATGAAACAATGCGGAAAGATGAAAGATGAAACAATGCGGAAAGATGAAACAATGCGGAAAGATGAAAGATGAAACAATGCGGAAAGATGAAAGATGAAACAATGCGGAAAGATGAAAGATGAAACAATGCGGAAAGATGAAACAATGCGGAAAGATGAAACAATGCGGAAAGATGAAACAATGCGGAAAGATGAAACAATGCGGAAAGATGAAAGATGAAAGAATGCGGAAATATGAAAGATGAAACAATGCGGAAAGATGAAAGATGAAACAATGCGGAAAGATGAAAGATGAAAGAATGCGGAAGATGAAAGATGGAACAATGCGGAAAGATGAAAGATGAAACAATGCGGAAAGATGAAAGATGAAACAATGCGGAAAGATGAAAGATGAAAAAATGCGGAAAGATGAAAGATGAAAAAATGCGGAAAGATGAAAGATGAAACAATGCGGAAAGATGAAAGATGAAAGAATGCGGAAAGATGAAAGATGAAACAATGCGGAAAGATGAAAGATGAAACAATGCGGAAAGATGAAAGATGAAACAATGCGGAAAGATGAAAGATGAAAGAATGCGGAAAGATGAAAGATGAAACAATGCGGAAAGATGAAAGATGAAACATTGCGGAAACATGAAAGATGAAACAATGCGGAAAGATGAAAGATGAAAGAATGCGGAAAGATGAAAGATGAAACAATGCGGAAAGATGAAAGATGAAACAATGCGGAAAGATGAAAGATGAAACAATGCGGAAAGATGAAAGATGAAACAATGCGGAAAGATGAAACAATGCGGAAAGATGAAACAATGCGGAAAGATGAAACAATGCGGAAAGATGAAACAATGCGGAAAGATGAAACAATGCGGAAAGATGAAACAATGCGGAAAGATGAAACAATGCGGAAAGATGAAACAATGCGGAAAGATGAAACAATGCGGAAAGATGAAAGATGAAAGAATGCGGAAAGATGAAAGATGAAACAATGCGGAAAGATGAAAGATGAAACAATGCGGAAAGATGAAAGATGAAACAATGCGGAAAGATGAAAGATGAAACATTGCGGAAAGATGAAAGATGAAACAATGCGGAAAGATGAAAGATGAAAGAATGCGGAAAGATGAAAGATGAAAGAATGCGGAAAGATGAAAGATGAAAGAATGCGGAAAGATAAAAGATGAAAAAATGCGGAAAGATGAAAGATGAAACAATGCGGAAAGATGAAAGATGAAAGAATACGGAAAGATGAAAGATGAAACAATGCGGAAAGATGAAAGATGAAACAATGCGGAAAGATGAAAGATGAAACAATGCGGAAAGATGAAAGATGAAACAATGCGGAAAGATGAAACAATGCGGAAAGATGAAACAATGCGGAAAGATGAAACAATGCGGAAAGATGAAACAATGCGGAAAGATGAAACAATGCGGAAAGATGAAACAATGCGGAAAGATGAAACAATGCGGAAAGATGAAACAATGCGGAAAGATGAAACAATGCGGAAAGATGAAACAATGCGGAAAGATGAAAGATGAAAGAATGCGGAAAGATGAAAGATGAAACAATGCGGAAAGATGAAAGATGAAACAATGCGGAAAGATGAAAGATGAAAAAATGCGGAAAGATGAAAGATGAAACATTGCGGAAAGATGAAAGATGAAACAATGCGAAAAGATGAAAGATGAAAGAATGCGGAAAGATGAAAGATGAAAGAATGCGGAAAGATGAAAGATGAAACAATGCGGAAAGATGAAAGATGAAACAATGCGGAAAGATGAAAGATGAAACAATGCGGAAAGATGAAAGATGAAAGAATGCGGAAAGATGAAAGATGAAAGAATGCGGAAAGATGAAAGATGAAAAAATGCGGAAAGATGAAAGATGAAACAATGCGGAAAGATGAAAGTCGAAACAATGCGGAAAGATGAAAGATGAAAGAATGCGGAAAGATGAAAGATGAAACAATGCGGAAAGATGAAAGATGAAACATTGCGGAAAGATGAAAGATGAAACAATGCGGAAAGATGAAAGATAAAAGAATGCGGAAAGATGAAAGATGAAACAATGCGGAAAGATGAAAGATGAAACAATGCGGAAAGATGAAAGATGAAACAATGCGGAAAGATGAAAGATGAAACAATGCGGAAAGATGAAAGATGAAACAATGCGGAAAGATGAAACAATGCGGAAAGATGAAAGATGAAACAATGCGGAAAGATGAAAGATGAAACAATGCGGAAAGATGAAAGATGAAACAATGCGGAAAGATGAAAGATGAAACAATGCGGAAAGATGAAAGATGAAACAATGCGGAAAGATGAAACAATGCGGAAAGATGAAAGATGAAAGAATGCGGAAAGATGAAAGATGAAACAATGCGGAAAGATGAAAGATGAAACAATGCGGAAAGATGAAAGATGAAAGAATGCGGAAAGATGAAAGATGAAACATTGCGGAAAGATGAAAGATGAAACAATGCGGAAAGATGAAAGATGAAAGAATGCGGAAAGATGAAAGATGAAAGAATGCGGAAAGATGAAAGATGAAACAATGCGGAAAGATGAAAGATGAAACAATGCGGAAAGATGAAAGATGAAACAATGCGGAAAGATGAAAGATGAAAGAATGCGGAAAGATGAAAGATGAAAGAATGCGGAAAGATGAAAGGTGAAAGAATGCGGAAAGATGAAAGATGAAACAATGCGGAAAGATGAAAGATGAAACAATGCGGAAAGATGAAAGATGAAAGAATGCGGAAGATGAAAGATGGAACAATGCGGAACGATGAAAGATGAAACAATGCGGAAAGATGAAAGATGAAACAATGCGGAAAGATGAAAGATGAAAAAATGCGGAAAGATGAAAGATGAAAAAATGCGGAAAGATGAAAGATGAAACAATGCGGAAAGATGAAAGATGAAAGAATGCGGAAAGATGAAAGATGAAACAATGCGGAAAGATGAAAGATGAAACAATGCGGAAAGATGAAAGATGAAACAATGCGGAAAGATGAAAGATGAAAGAATGCGGAAAGATGAAAGATGAAACAATGCGGAAAGATGAAACAATGCGGAAAGATGAAACAATGCGGAAAGGTGAAACAATGCGGAAAGATGAAACAATGCCGAAAGATGAAACAATGCGGAAAGATGAAACAATGCGGAAAGATGAAACAATGCGGAAAGATGAAACAATGCGGAAAGATGAAACAATGCGGAAAGATGAAACAATGCGGAAAGATGAAACAATGCGGAAAGATGGAAGATGAAACAATGCGGAAAGATGAAAGATGAAACAATGCGGAAAGATGAAAGATGAAAAAATGCGGAAAGATGAAAGATGAAACAATGCGGAAAGATGAAAGATGAAAGAATGCGGAAGATGAAAGATGAAACAATGCGGAAAGATGAAACAATGCGGAAAGATGAAAGATGAAACAATGCGGAAAGATGAAAGATGAAAGAATGCGGAAAGATGAAAGATGAAACAATGCGGAAAGATGAAAGATGAAAGAATGCGGAAAGATGAAAGATGAAACAATGCGGAAAGGTGAAACAATGCGGAAAGATGAAACAATGCGGAAAGATGAAAGATGAAAAAATGTGGAAAGATGAAAGATGAAACAATGCGGAAAGATGAAAGATGAAAGAATGCGGAAGATGAAAGATGAAACAATGCGGAAAGATGAAACAATGCGGAAAGATGAAACAATGCGGAAAGATGAAACAATGCGGAAAGATGAAAGATGAAACAATGCGGAAAGATGAAAGATGAAAGAATGCGGAAAGATGGAAGATGAAACAATGCGGAAAGATGAAAGATGAAACAATGCGGAAAGATGAAAGATGAAACAATGCGGAAAGATGAAAGATGAAAGAATGCGGAAAGATGAAAGATAAACAAAGCGGAAAGATGAAAGATGAAACATTGCGGAAAGATGAAAGATGAAACAATGCGGAAAGATGAAAGATGAAAGAATGCGGAAAGATGAAAGATGAAACAATGCGGAAAGATGAAAGATGAAACAATGCGGAAAGATGAAAGATGAAACAATGCGGAAAGATGAAACAATGCGGAAAGATGAAACAATGCGGAAAGATGAAACAATGCGGAAAGATGAAACAATGCGGAAAGATGAAAGATGAAACAATGCGGAAAGATGAATGATGAAACAATGCGGAAAGATGAAACAATGCGGAAAGATGAAACAATGCGGAAAGATGAAACAATGCGGAAAGATGAAACAATGCGGAAAGATGAAAGATGATAGAATGCGGAAAGATGAAAGATGAAACAATGCGGAAAGATGAAAGATGAAACAATGCGGAAAGATGAAAGATGAAACAATGCGGAAAGATGAAACAATGCGGAAAGATGAAACAATGCGGAAAGATGAAAGATGATAGAATGCGGAAAGATGAAAGATGAAACAATGCGGAAAGATGAAAGATGAAACAATGCGGAAAGATGAAAGATGAAACAATGCGGAAAGATGAAAGATGAAACAATGCCGAAAGATGAAACAATGCGGGAAGCTGAAACAATGCGGAAAGATGAAAAAATGCGGAAAGATGAAAGATGAAACAATGCGGAAAGATGAAAGATGAAAGAATGCGGAAGATGAAAGATGAAACAATGCGGAAAGATGAAAGATGAAACAATGCGGAAAGATGACAGATGAAACAATGCGGAAAGATGAAAGATGAAAGAATGCGGAAAGATGAAAGATGAAACAATGCGGAAAGATGAAAGATGAAAAAATGCGGAAAGATGAAACAATGCGGAAAGATGAAAGATGAAACAATGCGGAAAGATGAATGATGAAAAAATGCGGAAAGATGAAAGATGAAACAATGCGGAAAGATGAAAGATGAAAGAATGCGGAAGATGAAAGATGAAACAATGCGGAAAGATGAAACAATGCGGAAAGATGAAAGATGAAACAATGCGGAAAGATGAAAGATGAAAGAATGCGGAAAGATGAAAGATGAAACAATGCGGAAAGATGAAAGATGAAACATTGCGGAAAGATGAAAGATGAAACAATGCGGAAAGATGAAAGATGAAAGAATGCGGAAAGATGAAAGATGAAAGAATGCGGAAAGATGAAAGATGAAACAATGCGGAAAGATGAAAGATGAAACAATGCGGAAAGATGAAACAATGCGGAAAGATGAAACAATGCGGAAAGATGAAACAATGCGGAAAGATGAAACAATGCGGAAAGATGAAACAATGCGGAAAGATGAAAGATGAAACAATGCGGAAAGATGAAAGATGAAACAATGCGGAAAGATGAAAGATGAAACAATGCGGAAAGATGAAAGATGAAACAATGCGGAAAGATGAAAGATGAAAGAATGCGGAAAGATGAAAGATGAAACAATGCGGAAAGATGAAAGATGAAACAATGCGGAAAGATGAAAGATGAAAGAATGCGGAAAGATGAAAGATGAAACAATACGGAAAGATGAAAGATGAAACAATGCGGAAAGATGAAACAATGCGGAAAGATGAAAGATGAAAAACTGCGGTAAGATGAAAGATGAAACAATGCGGAAAGATGAAAGATGAAAGAATGCGGAAGATGAAAGATGAAACAATGCGGAAAGATGAAAGATGAAACAATGCGGAAAGATGAAAGATGAAACAATGCGGAAAGATGAAAGATGAAACATGCGGAAAGATGAAAGATGAAACAATGCGGAAAGATGAAAGATGAAACAATGCGGAAAGATGAAAGATGCAACAATGCGGAAAGATGAAAGATGAAACAATGCGGAAAGATGAAAGATGAAACAATGCGGAAAGATGAAAGATGAAACAATGCGGAAAGATGAAACAATGCGGAAAGATGAAAGATGAAACAATGCGGAAAGATGAAAGATGAAACAATGCGGAAAGATGAAACAATGCGGAAAGATGAAACAATGCGGAAAGATGAAACAATGCGGAAAGATGAAACAATGCGGAAAGATGAAAGATGAAAGAATGCGGAAATATGAAAGATGAAACAATGCGGAAAGATGAAAGATGAAACAATGCGGAAAGATGAAAGATGAAAGAATGCGGAAGATGAAAGATGGAACAATGCGGAAAGATGAAAGATGAAACAATGCGGAAAGATGAAAGATGAAACAATGCGGAAAGATGAAAGATGAAAAAATGCGGAAAGATGAAAGATGAAAAAATGCGGAAAGATGAAAGATGAAACAATGCGGAAAGATGAAAGATGAAAGAATGCGGAAAGATGAAAGATGAAACAATGCGGAAAGATGAAAGATGAAACAATGCGGAAAGATGAAAGATGAAACAATGCGGAAAGATGAAAGATGAAAGAATGCGGAAAGATGAAAGATGAAACAATGCGGAAAGATGAAAGATGAAACATTGCGGAAACATGAAAGATGAAACAATGCGGAAAGATGAAAGATGAAAGAATGCGGAAAGATGAAAGATGAAACAATGCGGAAAGATGAAAGATGAAACAATGCGGAAAGATGAAAGATGAAACAATGCGGAAAGATGAAAGATGAAACAATGCGGAAAGATGAAACAATGCGGAAAGATGAAACAATGCGGAAAGATGAAACAATGCGGAAAGATGAAACAATGCGGAAAGATGAAACAATGCGGAAAGATGAAACAATGCGGAAAGATGAAACAATGCGGAAAGATGAAAGATGAAAGAATGCGGAAAGATGAAAGATGAAACAATGCGGAAAGATGAAAGATGAAACAATGCGGAAAGATGAAAGATGAAACAATGCGGAAAGATGAAAGATGAAACATTGCGGAAAGATGAAAGATGAAACAATGCGGAAAGATGAAAGATGAAAGAATGCGGAAAGATGATAGATGAAAGAATGCGGAAAGATGAAAGATGAAACAATGCGGAAAGATGAAAGATGAAACAATGCGGAAAGATGAAAGATGAAACAATGCGGAAAGATGAAAGATGAAAGAATGCGGAAAGATGAAAGATGAAAGAATGCGGAAAGATGAAAGATGAAAAAATGCGGAAAGATGAAAGATGAAACAATGCGGAAAGATGAAAGATGAAAGAATACGGAAAGATGAAAGATGAAACAATGCGGAAAGATGAAAGATGAAACAATGCGGAAAGATGAAAGATGAAACAATGCGGAAAGATGAAAGATGAAACAATGCGGAAAGATGAAACAATGCGGAAAGATGAAACAATGCGGAAAGATGAAACAATGCGGAAAGATGAAACAATGCGGAAAGATGAAACAATGCGGAAAGATGAAACAATGCGGAAAGATGAAACAATGCGGAAAGATGAAACAATGCGGAAAGATGAAAGATGAAAGAATGCGGAAAGATGAAAGATGAAACAATGCGGAAAGATGAAAGATGAAACAATGCGGAAAGATGAAAGATGAAAAAATGCGGAAAGATGAAAGATGAAACATTGCGGAAAGATGAAAGATGAAACAATGCGAAAAGATGAAAGATGAAAGAATGCGGAAAGATGAAAGATGAAAGAATGCGGAAAGATGAAAGATGAAACAATGCGGAAAGATGAAAGATGAAACAATGCGGAAAGATGAAAGATGAAACAATGCGGAAAGATGAAAGATGAAAGAATGCGGAAAGATGAAAGATGAAAGAATGCGGAAAGATGAAAGATGAAAAAATGCGGAAAGATGAAAGATGAAACAATGCGGAAAGATGAAAGATGAAACAATGCGGAAAGATGAAAGATGAAAGAATGCGGAAAGATGAAAGATGAAACAATGCGGAAAGATGAAAGATGAAACATTGCGGAAAGATGAAAGATGAAACAATGCGGAAAGATGAAAGATAAAAGAATGCGGAAAGATGAAAGATGAAACAATGCGGAAAGATGAAAGATGAAACAATGCGGAAAGATGAAAGATGAAACAATGCGGAAAGATGAAAGATGAAACAATGCGGAAAGATGAAAGATGAAACAATGCGGAAAGATGAAACAATGCGGAAAGATGAAAGATGAAACAATGCGGAAAGATGAAAGATGAAACAATGCGGAAAGATGAAAGATGAAACAATGCGGAAAGATGAAAGATGAAACAATGCGGAAAGATGAAAGATGAAACAATGCGGAAAGATGAAACAATGCGGAAAGATGAAAGATGAAAGAATGCGGAAAGATGAAAGATGAAACAATGCGGAAAGATGAAAGATGAAACAATGCGGAAAGATGAAAGATGAAAGAATGCGGAAAGATGAAAGATGAAACATTGCGGAAAGATGAAAGATGAAACAATGCGGAAAGATGAAAGATGAAAGAATGCGGAAAGATGAAAGATGAAAGAATGCGGAAAGATGAAAGATGAAACAATGCGGAAAGATGAAAGATGAAACAATGCGGAAAGATGAAAGATGAAACAATGCGGAAAGATGAAAGATGAAAGAATGCGGAAAGATGAAAGATGAAAGAATGCGGAAAGATGAAAGGTGAAAAAATGCGGAAAGATGAAAGATGAAACAATGCGGAAAGATGAAAGATGAAACAATGCGGAAAGATGAAAGATGAAAGAATGCGGAAAGATGAAAGATGAAACAATGCGGAAAGATGAAAGATGAAACATTGCGGAAAGATGAAAGATGAAACAATGCGGAAAGATGAAAGATAAAAGAATGCGGAAAGATGAAAGATGAAACAATGCGGAAAGATGAAAGATGAAACAATGCGGAAAGATGAAAGATGAAACAATGCGGAAAGATGAAAGATGAAACAATGCGGAAAGATGAAAGATGAAACAATGCGGAAAGATGAAACAATGCGGAAAGATGAAAGATGAAACAATGCGGAAAGATGAAAGATGAAACAATGCGGAAAGATGAAACAATGCGGAAAGATGAAACAATGCGGAAAGATGAAACAATGCGGAAAGATGAAACAATGCGGAAAGATGAAACAATGCGGAAAGATGAAAGATGAAAGAATGCGGAAAGATGAAAGATGAAACAATGCGGAAAGATGAAAGATGAAACAATGCGGAAAGATGAAAGATGAAAGAATGCGGAAGATGAAAGATGGAACAATGCGGAACGATGAAAGATGAAACAATGCGGAAAGATGAAAGATGAAACAATGCGGAAAGATGAAAGATGAAAAAATGCGGAAAGATGAAAGATGAAAAAATGCGGAAAGATGAAAGATGAAACAATGCGGAAAGATGAAAGATGAAAGAATGCGGAAAGATGAAAGATGAAACAATGCGGAAAGATGAAAGATGAAACAATGCGGAAAGATGAAAGATGAAACAATGCGGAAAGATGAAAGATGAAAGAATGCGGAAAGATGAAAGATGAAACAATGCGGAAAGATGAAACAATGCGGAAAGATGAAACAATGCGGAAAGGTGAAACAATGCGGAAAGATGAAACAATGCCGAAAGATGAAACAATGCGGAAAGATGAAACAATGCGGAAAGATGAAACAATGCGGAAAGATGAAACAATGCGGAAAGATGAAACAATGCGGAAAGATGAAACAATGCGGAAAGATGAAACAATGCGGAAAGATGGAAGATGAAACAATGCGGAAAGATGAAAGATGAAAAAATGCGAAAAGATGAAACAATGCGGAAAGATGAAAGATGAAACAATGCGGAAAGATGAAAGATGAAAAAATGCGGAAAGATGAAAGATGAAACAATGCGGAAAGATGAAAGATGAAAGAATGCGGAAGATGAAAGATGAAACAATGCGGAAAGATGAAACAATGCGGAAAGATGAAACAATGCGGAAAGATGAAAGATGAAACAATGCGGAAAGATGAAAGATGAAAGAATGCGGAAAGATGAAAGATGAAACAATGCGGAAAGATGAAAGATGAAAGAATGCGGAAAGATGAAAGATGAAACAATGCGGAAAGGTGAAACAATGCGGAAAGATGAAACAATGCGGAAAGATGAAAGATGAAAAAATGTGGAAAGATGAAAGATGAAACAATGCGGAAAGATGAAAGATGAAAGAATGCGGAAGATGAAAGATGAAACAATGCGGAAAGATGAAACAATGCGGAAAGATGAAACAATGCGGAAAGATGAAACAATGCGGAAAGATGAAACAATGCGGAAAGATGAAAGATGAAACAATGCGGAAAGATGAAAGATGAAAGAATGCGGAAAGATGGAAGATGAAACAATGCGGAAAGATGAAAGATGAAACAATGCGGAAAGATGAAAGATGAAACAATGCGAAAGATGAAAGATGAAAGAATGCGGAAAGATGAAAGATAAACAAAGCGGAAAGATGAAAGATGAAACATTGCGGAAAGATGAAAGATGAAACAATGCGGAAAGATGAAAGATGAAAGAATGCGGAAAGATGAAAGATGAAACAATGCGGAAAGATGAAAGATGAAACAATGCGGAAAGATGAAAGATGAAACAATGCGGAAAGATGAAACAATGCGGAAAGATGAAACAATGCGGAAAGATGAAACAATGCGGAAAGATGAAACAATGCGGAAAGATGAAACAATGCGGAAAGATGAAACAATGCGGAAAGATGAAACAATGCGGAAAGATGAAAGATGAAACAATGCGGAAAGATGAATGATGAAACAATGCGGAAAGATGAAACAATGCGGAAAGATGAAACAATGCGGAAAGATGAAACAATGCGGAAAGATGAAACAATGCGGAAAGATGAAAGATGATAGAATGCGGAAAGATGAAAGATGAAACAATGCGGAAAGATGAAAGATGAAACAATGCGGAAAGATGAAAGATGAAACAATGCGGAAAGATGAAACAATGCGGAAAGATGAAACAATGCGGAAAGATGAAAGATGATAGAATGCGGAAAGATGAAAGATGAAACAATGCGGAAAGATGAAAGATGAAACAATGCGGAAAGATGAAAGATGAAACAATGCGGAAAGATGAAAGATGAAACAATGCCGAAAGATGAAACAATGCGGGAAGCTGAAACAATGCGGAAAGATGAAACAATGCGGAAAGATGAAAGATGAAACAATGCGGAAAGATGAAAGATGAAAAAATGCGGAAAGATGAAAGATGAAACAATGCGGAAAGATGAAAGATGAAAAAATGCGGAAAGATGAAAGATGAAACAATGCGGAAAGATGAAAGATGAAAGAATGCGGAAGATGAAAGATGAAACAATGCGGAAAGATGAAAGATGAAACAATGCGGAAAGATGACAGATGAAACAATGCGGAAAGATGAAAGATGAAAGAATGCGGAAAGATGAAAGATGAAACAATGCGGAAAGATGAAAGATGAAAAAATGCGGAAAGATGAAACAATGCGGAAAGATGAAAGATGAAACAATGCGGAAAGATGAATGATGAAAAAATGCGGAAAGATGAAAGATGAAACAATGCGGAAAGATGAAAGATGAAAGAATGCGGAAGATGAAAGATGAAACAATGCGGAAAGATGAAACAATGCGGAAAGATGAAAGATGAAACAATGCGGAAAGATGAAAGATGAAAGAATGCGGAAAGATGAAAGATGAAACAATGCGGAAAGATGAAAGATGAAACATTGCGGAAAGATGAAAGATGAAACAATGCGGAAAGATGAAAGATGAAAGAATGCGGAAAGATGAAAGATGAAAGAATGCGGAAAGATGAAAGATGAAACAATGCGGAAAGATGAAAGATGAAACAATGCGGAAAGATGAAACAATGCGGAAAGATGAAACAATGCGGAAAGATGAAACAATGCGGAAAGATGAAAGATGAAAAACTGCGGTAAGATGAAAGATGAAACAATGCGGAAAGATGAAAGATGAAACAATGCGGAAAGATGAAAGATGAAACAATGCGGAAAGATGAAAGATGAAACATGCGGAAAGATGAAAGATGAAACAATGCGGAAAGATGAAAGATGAAACAATGCGGAAAGATGAAAGATGCAACAATGCGGAAAGATGAAAGATGAAACAATGCGGAAAGATGAAAGATGAAACAATGCGGAAAGATGAAAGATGAAAGAATGCGGAAAGATGAAAGATGAAACAATACGGAAAGATGAAAGATGAAACAATGCGGAAAGATGAAACAATGCGGAAAGATGAAAGATGAAAAACTGCGGTAAGATGAAAGATGAAACAATGCGGAAAGATGAAAGATGAAACAATGCGGAAAGATGAAAGATGAAACAATGCGGAAAGATGAAAGATGAAACATGCGGAAAGATGAAAGATGAAACAATGCGGAAAGATGAAAGATGAAACAATGCGGAAAGATGAAAGATGCAACAATGCGGAAAGATGAAAGATGAAA
Organism: Gastracanthus pulcherrimus; assembly: GCA_949152435.1. NCBI lineage: Eukaryota > Metazoa > Arthropoda > Insecta > Hymenoptera > Pteromalidae > Gastracanthus > Gastracanthus pulcherrimus. The sequence goes on along the minus strand of CASCKD010000128.1, from coordinate 717,083 downwards.
GAATGCGGAAAGATGAAAGATGAAACAATGCGGAAAGATGAAAGAAGAAAAAAGGCGGAAAGATGCAAGATGAAAGAATGCGGAAAGATGAAAGATGAAACAATGCGGAAAGATGAAAGATGAAACAATGCGGAAAGATGAAAGATGAAACAATGCGGAAAGATGAAAGATGAAAGAATGCGGAAAGATGAAAGATGAAACAATGCGGAAAGATGAAAGATGAAAAAATGCGGAAAGATGAAAGATGAAAGAATGCGGAAAGATGAAAGATGAAACAATGCGGAAAGATGAAACAATGCGGAAAGATGAAAGATGAAACAATGCGGAAAGATGAAAGATGAAACAATGCGGAAAGATGAAACAATGCGGAAAGATGAAAGATGAAAAACTGCGGTAAGATGAAAGATGAAACAATGCGGAAAGATGAAAGATGAAACAATGCCGAAAGATGAAACAATGCGGAAAGATGAAACAATGCGGAAAGATGAAACAATGCGGAAAGATGAAAGATGAAACAATGCGGAAAGATGAAAGATGAAAAAATGCGGAAAGATGAAAGATGAAACAATGCGGAAAGATGAAAGATGAAAAAATGCGGAAAGATGAAAGATGAAACAATGCGGAAAGATGAAAGATGAAAGAATGCGGAAGATGAAAGATGAAACAATGCGGAAAGATGAAAGATGAAACAATGCGGAAAGATGACAGATGAAACAATGCGGAAAGATGAAAGATGAAAGAATGCGGAAAGATGAAAGATGAAACAATGCGGAAAGATGAAAGATGAAAAAATGCGGAAAGATGAAAGATGAAACAATGCAGAAAGATGAAAGATGAAAGAATGCGGAAAGATGAAAGATGAAAAAATGCGGAAAGATGAAAGATGAAACAATGCGGAAAGATGAAAGATGAAAGAATGCGGAAAGATGAAAGATGAAAAAATGCGGAAAGATGAAAGATGAAACAATGCGGAAAGATGAAAGATGAAAGAATGCGGAAAGATGAATGATGAAACAATACGGAAAGATGAAAGAATGCGGAAAGATGAAAGATGAAAAAATGCGGAAAGATGAAAGATGAAAGAATGCGGAAAGATGAAAGATGAAACAATGCGGAAAGATGAAAGATGACACAATGCGGAAAGATGAAAGATGAAACAATGCGGAAAGATGAAAGATGAAACAATGCGGAAAGATGAAAGATGAAACAATGCGGAAAGATGAAAGATGAAAGAATGCGGAAGATGAAAGATGAAACAATGCGGAAAGATGAAAGATGAAAGAATGCGGAAGATGAAAGATGAAACAATGCGGAAAGATGAAAGATGAAACAATGCGGAAAGATGAAAGATGAAAGAATGCGGAAAGATGAAAGATGAAACAATGCGGAAAGATGAAAGATGAAACATTGCGGAAAGATGAAAGATGAAACAATGCGGAAAGATGAAAGATGAAAGAATGCGGAAAGATGAAAGATGAAACAATGCGGAAAGATGAAAGATGAAACAATGCGGAAAGATGAAAGATGATACAATGCGGAAAGATGAAAGATGAAACAATGCGGAAAGATGAAAGATGAAACAATGCGGAAAGATGAAACAATGCGGAAAGATGAAACAATGCGGAAAGATGAAACAATGCGGAAAGATGAAACAATGCGGAAAGATGAAACAATGCGGAAAGATGAAAGATGAAAGAATGCGGAAAGATGAAAGATGAAACAATGCGGAAAGATGAAAGATGAAACAATGCGGAAAGATGAAAGATGAAAGAATGCGGAAAGATGAAAGATGAAACATTGCGGAAAGATGAAAGATGAAACAATGCGGAAAGATGAAAGATGAAAGAATGCGGAAAGATGAAAGATGAAAGAATGCGGAAAGATGAAAGATGAAACAATGCGGAAAGATGAAAGATGAAACAATGCGGAAAGATGAAAGATGAAACAATGCGGAAAGATGAAAGATGAAAGAATGCGGAAAGATGAAAGATGAAAGAATGCGGAAAGATGAAAGATGAAAAAATGCGGAAAGATGAAAGATGAAACAATGCGGAAAGATGAAAGATGAAACAATGCGGAAAGATGAAAGATGAAACAATGCGGAAAGATGAAAGATGAAACAATGCGGAAAGATGAAAGATGAAACATTGCGGAAAGATGAAAGATAAAAGAATGCGGAAAGATGAAAGATGAAACAATGCGGAAAGATGAAAGATGAAACAATGCGGAAAGATGAAAGATGAAACAATGCGGAAAGATGAAAGATGAAACAATGCGGAAAGATGAAAGATGAAACAATGCGGAAAGATGAAAGATGAAAGAATGCGGAAAGATGAAACAATGCGGAAAGATGAAAGATGAAACAATGCGGAAAGATGATAGATGAAACAATGCGGAAAGATGAAAGATGAAACAATGCGGAAAGATGAAACAATGCGGAAAGATGAAAGAATGCGGAAAGATGAAAGATGAAACAATGCGGAAAGATGAAAGATGAAACAATGCGGAAAGATGAAAGATGAAACAATGCGGAAAGATGAAAGATGAAACAATGCGGAAAGATGAAACAATGCGGAAAGATGAAAGATGAAACAATGCGGAAAGATGAAAGATGAAACAATGCGGAAAGATGAAACAATGCGGAAAGATGAAAGATGAAACAATGCGGAAAGATGAAACAATGCAGAAAGATGAAAGATGAAAGAATGCGGAAAGATGAAAGATGAAAAAATGCGGAAAGATGAAAGATGAAACAATGCGGAAAGATGAAAGATGAAAAAATGCGGAAAGATGAAAGATGAAACAATGCGGAAAGATGAAAGATGAAAGAATGCGGAAGATGAAAGATGAAACAAAGCGGAAAGATGAAAGATGAAACAATGCGGAAAGATGAAAGATGAAACAATGCGGAAAGATGAAACAATGCGGAAAGATGAAAGATGAAACAATGCGGAAAGATGAAACAATGCGGAAAGATGAAACAATGCGGAAAGATGAAACAATGCGGAAAGATGAAACAATGCGGAAAGATGAAACAATGCGGAAAGATGAAACAATGCGGAAAGATGAAACAATGCGGAAAGATGAAACAATGCGGAAAGATGAAACAATGCGGAAAGATGAAACAATGCGGAAAGATGAAACAATGCGGAAAGATGAAAGATGAAACAATGCGGAAAGATGAAAGATGAAACAATGCGGAAAGATGAAAGATGAAAAAATGCGGAAAGATGAAAGATGAAAGAATGCGGAAAGATGAAAGATGAAAAAATGCGGAAAGATGAAAGATGAAACAATGCGGAAAGATGAAAGATGAAAGAATGCGGAAGATGAAAGATGAAACAAAGCGGAAAGATGAAAGATGAAACAATGCGGAAAGATGAAAGATGAAACAATGCGGAAAGATGAAACAATGCGGAAAGATGAAAGATGAAACAATGCGGAAAGATGAAACAATGCGGAAAGATGAAACAATGAGGAAAGATGAAACAATGCGGAAAGATGAAACAATGCGGAAAGATGAAACAATGCGGAAAGATGAAAGATGAAACAATGCGGAAAGATGAAACAATGCGGAAAGATGAAACAATGCGGAAAGATGAAACAATGCGGAAAGATGAAACAATGCGGAAAGATGAAACAATGCGGAAAGATGAAACAATGCGGAAAGATGAAACAATGCGGAAAGATGAAACAATGCGGAAAGATGAAACAATGCGGAAAGATGAAACAATGCGGAAAGATGAAACAATGCGGAAAGATGAAACAATGCGGAAAGATGAAACAATGCGGAAAGATGAAACAATGCGGAAAGATGAAACAATGCGGAAAGATGAAACAATGCGGAAAGATGAAACAATGCGGAAAGATGAAACAATGCGGAAAGATGAAACAATGCGGAAAGATGAAACAATGCGGAAAGATGAAACAATGCGGAAAGATGAAACAATGCGGAAAGATGAAAGATGAAACAATGCGGAAAGATGAAAGATGAAAAAATGCGGAAAGATGAAAGATGATACAATGCGGAAAGATGAAAGATGAAACAATGCGGAAAGATGAAAGATGAAACAATGCGGAAAGATGAAACAATGCGGAAAGATGAAAGATGATACAATGCGGAAAGATGAAAGATGAAACAATGCGGAAAGATGAAAGATGAAACAATGCGGAAAGATGAAACAATGCGGAAAGATTAAACAATGCGGAAAGATGAAACAATGCGGAAAGATGAAACAATGCGGAAAGATGAAAGATGAAAGAATGCGGAAAGATGAAAGATGAAACAATGCGGAAAGATGAAAGATGAAACAATGCGGAAAGATGAAAGATGAAAGAATGCGGAAAGATGAAAGATGAAACATTGCGGAAAGATGAAAGATGAAACAATGCGGAAAGATGAAAGATGAAAGAATGCGGAAAGATGAAAGATGAAAGAATGCGGAAAGATGAAAGATGAAACAATGCGGAAAGATGAAAGATGAAAAAATGCGGAAAGATGAAAGATGAAACAATGCGGAAAGATGAAAGATGAAACAATGCGGAAAGATGAAAGATGAAAGAATGCGGAAAGATGAAAGATGAAACAATGCGGAAAGATGAAAGATGAAACATTGCGGAAAGATGAAAGATGAAACAATGCGGAAAGATGAAAGATGAAAAAATGCGGAAAGATGAAAGATGATACAATGCGGAAAGATGAAAGATGAAACAATGCGGAAAGATGAAAGATGAAACAATGCGGAAAGATGAAACAATGCGGAAAGATGAAAGATGATACAATGCGGAAAGATGAAAGATGAAACAATGCGGAAAGATGAAAGATGAAACAATGCGGAAAGATGAAACAATGCGGAAAGATGAAACAATGCGGAAAGATGAAACAATGCGGAAAGATGAAACAATGCGGAAAGATGAAAGATGAAAGAATGCGGAAAGATGAAAGATGAAACAATGCGGAAAGATGAAAGATGAAACAATGCGGAAAGATGAAAGATGAAAGAATGCGGAAAGATGAAAGATGAAACATTGCGGAAAGATGAAAGATGAAACAATGCGGAAAGATGAAAGATGAAAGAATGCGGAAAGATGAAAGATGAAACAATGCGGAAAGATGAAAGAATGCGGAAAGATGAAAGATGAAACAATGCGGAAAGATGAAAGATGAAACAATGCGGAAAGATGAAAGATGAAAGAATGCGGAAAGATGAAAGATGAAACAATGCGGAAAGATGAAAGATGAAACAATGCGGAAAGATGAAAGATGAAACAATGCGGAAAGATGAAAGATGAAACAATGCGGAAAGATGAAAGATGAAACAATGCGGAAAGAAGAAACAATGCGGAAAGATGAAAGAATGCGGAAAGATGAAACAATGCGGAAAGATGAAAGAATGCGGAAAGATGAAAGATGAAACAATGCGGAAAGATGAAAGATGAAACAATGCGGAAAGATGAAAGATGAAAGAATGCGGAAAGATGAAAGATGAAACATTGCGGAAAGATGAAAGATGAAACAATGCGGAAAGATGAAACAATGCGGAAAGATGAAAGATGAAACAATGCGGAAAGATGAAAGATGAAACAATGCGGAAAGATGAAAGATGAAACAATGCGGAAAGATGAAAGATGAAACAATGCGGAAAGATGAAAGATGAAACAATGCGGAAAGATGAAATATGAAACAATGCGGAAAGATGAAAGATGAAACAATGCGGAAAGATGAAACAATGCGGAAAGATGAAAGATGAAACAATGCGGAAAGATGAAAGATGAAACAATGCGGAAAGATGAAAGATGAAACAATGCGGAAAGATGAAACAATGCGGAAAGATGTAACAATGCGGAAAGATGAAAGATGAAACAATGCGGAAAGATGAAAGATGAAAAAATGCGGAAAGATGAAAGATGAAACAATGCGGAAAGATGAAAGATGAAAAAATGCGGATAGATGAAAGATGAAACAATGCGGAAAGATGAAAGATGAAAGAATGCGGAAGATGAAAGATGAAACAAAGCGGAAAGATGAAAGATGAAACAATGCGGAAAGATGAAACAATGCGGAAAGATGAAACAATGCGGAAAGATGAAAGATGAAACAATGCGGAAAGATGAAACAATGCGGAAAGATGAAACAATGCGGAAAGATGAAACAATGCGGAAAGATGAAACAATGCGGAAAGATGAAACAATTCGGAAAGATGAAACAATGCGGAAAGATGAAACAATGCGGAAAGATGAAACAATGCGGAAAGATGAAACAATGCGGAAAGATGAAAGATGAAACAATGCGGAAAGATGAAACAATGCGGAAAGATGAAAGATGAAACAATGCGGAAAGATGAAACAATGCGGAAAGATGAAACAATTCGGAAAGATGAAACAATGCGGAAAGATGAAACAATGCGGAAAGATGAAACAATGCGGAAAGATGAAACCATGCGGAAAGATGAAAGATGAAAGAATGCGGAAAGATGAAAGATGAAACATTGCGGAAAGATGAAAGATGAAACAATGCGGAAAGATGAAACAATGCGGAAAGATGAAACAATGCGGAAAGATGAAACAATGCGGAAAGATGAAACAATGCGGAAAGATGAAACAATGCGGAAAGATGAAAGATGAAAGAATGCGGAAAGATGAAAGATGAAACATTGCGGAAAGATGAAAGATGAAACAATGCGGAAAGATGAAACAATGCGGAAAGATGAAAGCTGAAACAATGCGGAAAGATGAAAGATGAAACAATGCGGAAAGATGAAAGATGAAACAATGCGGAAAGATGAAAGATGAAACAATGCGGAAAGATGAAAGATGAAAAAATGCGGAAAGATGAAAGATGAAAAAATGCGGAAAGATGAAAGATGAAACAATGCGGAAAGATGAAAGATGAAACAATGCGGAAAGATGAAAGATGAAAAAATGCGGAAAGATGAAAGATGAAACAATGCGGAAAGATGAAAGATGAAAGAATGCGGAAGATGAAAGATGAAACAATGCGGAAAGATGAAAGATGAAACAATGCGGAAAGATGAAACAATGCGGAAAGATGAAAGATGAAACAATGCGGAAAGACGAAATATGAAACGATGCGGAAAAATGAAAGATGAAACAATGCGGAAAGATGAAAGATGAAACAATGCGGAAAGATGAAACAATGCGGAAAGATGAAACAATGCGGAAAGATGAAAGATGAAACAATGCGGAAAGATGAAACAATGCGGAAAGATGAAACAATGCGGAAAGATGAAACAATGCGGAAAGATGAAACAATGCGGAAAGATGAAACAATGCGGAAAGATGAAACAATGCGGAAAGATGAAACAATGCGGAAAGATGAAACAATGCGGAAAGGTGAAACAATGCGGAAAGATGAAACAATGCGGAAAGATGAAACAATGCGGAAAGATGAAACAATGCGGAAAGATGAAACAATGCGGAAAGATGAAACAATGCGGAAAGATGAAACAATGCGGAAAGATGAAACAATGCGGAAAGATGAAACAATGCGGAAAGATGAAACAATGTGGAAAGATGAAACAATGCGGAAAGATGAAACAATGCGGAAAGATGAAACAATGCGGAAAGATGAAACAATGCGGAAAGATGAAACAATGCGGAAAGATGAAACAATGCGGAAAGATGAAACAATGCGGAAAGATGAAAGATGAAAAAATGCGGAAAGATGAAAGATGAAACAATGCGGAAAGATGAAAGATGAAACAATGCGGAAAGATGAAAGATGAAAGAATGCGGAAAGATGAAAGATGAAACAATGCGGAAAGATGAAAGATGAAACATTGCGGAAAGATGAAAGATGAAACAATGCGGAAAGATGAAAGATGAAAAAATGCGGAAAGATGAAAGATGATACAATGCGGAAAGATGAAAGATGAAACAATGCGGAAAGATGAAAGATGAAACAATGCGGAAAGATGAAACAATGCGGAAAGATGAAAGATGATACAATGCGGAAAGATGAAAGATGAAACAATGCGGAAAGATGAAAGATGAAACAATGCGGAAAGATGAAACAATGCGGAAAGATGAAACAATGCGGAAAGATGAAACAATGCGGAAAGATGAAACAATGCGGAAAGATGAAAGATGAAAGAATGCGGAAAGATGAAAGATGAAACAATGCGGAAAGATGAAAGATGAAACAATGCGGAAAGATGAAAGATGAAAGAATGCGGAAAGATGAAAGATGAAACATTGCGGAAAGATGAAAGATGAAACAATGCGGAAAGATGAAAGATGAAAGAATGCGGAAAGATGAAAGATGAAACAATGCGGAAAGATGAAACAATGCGGAAAGATGAAAGAATGCGGAAAGATGAAAGATGAAACAATGCGGAAAGATGAAATATGAAACAATGCGGAAAGATGAAAGATGAAAGAATGCGGAAAGATGAAAGATGAAACAATGCGGAAAGATGAAAGATGAAACAATGCGGAAAGATGAAAGATGAAACAATGCGGAAAGATGAAAGATGAAACAATGCGGAAAGATGAAAGATGAAACAATGCGGAAAGATGAAAGATGAAACAATGCGGAAAGAAGAAACAATGCGGAAAGATGAAAGAATGCGGAAAGATGAAACAATGCGGAAAGATGAAAGAATGCGGAAAGATGAAAGATGAAACAATGCGGAAAGATGAAAGATGAAACAATGCGGAAAGATGAAAGATGAAAGAATGCGGAAAGATGAAAGATGAAACATTGCGGAAAGATGAAAGATGAAACAATGCGGAAAGATGAAACAATGCGGAAAGATGAAAGATGAAACAATGCGGAAAGATGAAAGATGAAACAATGCGGAAAGATGAAAGATGAAACAATGCGGAAAGATGAAAGATGAAACAATGCGGAAAGATGAAAGATGAAACAATGCGGAAAGATGAAAGATGAAACAATGCGGAAAGATGAAATATGAAACAATGCGGAAAGATGAAAGATGAAACAATGCGGAAAGATGAAACAATGCGGAAAGATGAAAGATGAAACATTGCGGAAAGATGAAAGATGAAACAATGCGGAAAGATGAAACAATGCGGAAAGATGAAAGATGAAAAAATGCGGAAAGATGAAAGATGAAACAATGCGGAAAGATGAAAGATGAAAAAATGCGGAAAGATGAAAGATGAAACAATGCGGAAAGATGAAAGATGAAAGAATGCGGAAGATGAAAGATGAAACAAAGCGGAAAGATGAAAGATGAAACAATGCGGAAAGATGAAACAATGCGGAAAGATGAAACAATGCGGAAAGATGAAAGATGAAACAATGCGGAAAGATGAAACAATGCGGAAAGATGAAACAATGCGGAAAGATGAAACAATGCGGAAAGATGAAACAATGCGGAAAGATGAAACAATGCGGAAAGATGAAACAATGCGGAAAGATGAAACAATTCGGAAAGATGAAACAATGCGGAAAGATGAAACAATGCGGAAAGATGAAACAATGCGGAAAGATGAAACAATGCGGAAAGATGAAAGATGAAACAATGCGGAAAGATGAAACAATGCGGAAAGATGAAAGATGAAACAATGCGGAAAGATGAAACAATGCGGAAAGATGAAACAATTCGGAAAGATGAAACAATGCGGAAAGATGAAACAATGCGGAAAGATGAAACAATGCGGAAAGATGAAACCATGCGGAAAGATGAAAGATGAAAGAATGCGGAAAGATGAAAGATGAAACATTGCGGAAAGATGAAAGATGAAACAATGCGGAAAGATGAAACAATGCGGAAAGATGAAACAATGCGGAAAGATGAAACAATGCGGAAAGATGAAAGATGAAAGAATGCGGAAAGATGAAAGATGAAACATTGCGGAAAGATGAAAGATGAAACAATGCGGAAAGATGAAACAATGCGGAAAGATGAAAGCTGAAACAATGCGGAAAGATGAAAGATGAAACAATGCGGAAAGATGAAAGATGAAACAATGCGGAAAGATGAAAGATGAAACAATGCGGAAAGATGAAAGATGAAACAATGCGGAAAGATGAAACAATGCGGAAAGATGAAAGATGAAACAATGCGGAAAGATGAAAGATGAAACAATGCGGAAAGATGAAAGATGAAACAATGCGGAAAGATGAAACAATGCGGAAAGATGAAACAATGCGGAAAGATGAAACAATGCGGAAAGATGAAAGATGAAACAATGCGGAAAGATGAAACAATGCGGAAAGATGAAACAATGCGGAAAGATGAAAGATGAAACAATGCGGAAAGATGAAAGATGAAAAAATGCGGAAAGATGAAAGATGAAACAATGCGGAAAGATGAAAGATGAAAAAATGCGGAAAGATGAAAGATGAAACAATGCGGAAAGATGAAAGATGAAAGAATGCGGAAGATGAAAGATGAAACAAAGCGGAAAGATGAAAGATGAAACAATGCGGAAAGATGAAAGATGAAACAATGCGGAAAGATGAAACAATGCGGAAAGATGAAAGATGAAACAATGCGGAAAGATGAAACAATGCGGAAAGATGAAACAATGCGGAAAGATGAAACAATGCGGAAAGATGAAACAATGCGGAAAGATGAAACAATGCGGAAAGATGAAACAATGCGGAAAGATGAAACAATGCGGAAAGATGAAACAATGCGGAAAGATGAAACAATGCGGAAAGATGAAACAATGCGGAAAGATGAAACAATGCGGAAAGATGAAACAATGCGGAAAGATGAAACAATGCGGAAAGATGAAACAATGCGGAAAGATGAAACAATGCGGAAAGATGAAACAATGCGGAAAGATGAAACAATGCGGAAAGATGAAACAATGCGGAAAGATGAAACAATGCGGAAAGATGAAACAATGCGGAAAGATGAAACAATGCGGAAAGATGAAACAATGCGGAAAGATGAAACAATGCGGAAAGATGAAACAATGCGGAAAGATGAAAGATGAAACAATGCGGAAAGATGAAAGATGAAAAAATGCGGAAAGATGAAAGATGAAACAATGCGGAAAGATGAAAGATGAAAAAATGCGGAAAGATGAAAGATGAAAAAATGCGGAAAGATGAAAGATGAAACAATGCGGAAAGATGAAAGATGAAACATTGCGGAAAGATGAAAGATGAAACAATGCGGAAAGATGAAAGATGAAAAAATGCGGAAAGATGAAAGATGATACAATGCGGAAAGATGAAAGATGAAACAATGCGGAAAGATGAAAGATGAAACAATGCGGAAAGATGAAACAATGCGGAAAGATGAAAGATGATACAATGCGGAAAGATGAAAGATGAAACAATGCGGAAAGATGAAAGATGAAACAATGCGGAAAGATGAAACAATGCGGAAAGATGAAACAATGCGGAAAGATGAAACAATGCGGAAAGATGAAACAATGCGGAAAGATGAAAGATGAAAGAATGCGGAAAGATGAAAGATGAAACAATGCGGAAAGATGAAAGATGAAACAATGCGGAAAGATGAAAGATGAAAGAATGCGGAAAGATGAAAGATGAAACATTGCGGAAAGATGAAAGATGAAACAATGCGGAAAGATGAAAGATGAAAGAATGCGGAAAGATGAAAGATGAAACAATGCGGAAAGATGAAACAATGCGGAAAGATGAAAGAATGCGGAAAGATGAAAGATGAAACAATGCGGAAAGATGAAATATGAAACAATGCGGAAAGATGAAAGATGAAAGAATGCGGAAAGATGAAAGATGAAACAATGCGGAAAGATGAAAGATGAAACAATGCGGAAAGATGAAAGATGAAACAATGCGGAAAGATGAAACAATGCGGAAAGATGAAAGATGAAACAATGCGGAAAGATGAAAGATGAAACAATGCGGAAAGATGAAAGATGAAACAATGCGGAAAGATGAAACAATGCGGAAAGATGTAACAATGCGGAAAGATGAAAGATGAAACAATGCGGAAAGATGAAAGATGAAAAAATGCGGAAAGATGAAAGATGAAACAATGCGGAAAGATGAAAGATGAAAAAATGCGGAAAGATGAAAGATGAAACAATGCGGAAAGATGAAAGATGAAAGAATGCGGAAGATGAAAGATGAAACAAAGCGGAAAGATGAAAGATGAAACAATGCGGAAAGATGAAACAATGCGGAAAGATGAAACAATGCGGAAAGATGAAAGATGAAACAATGCGGAAAGATGAAACAATGCGGAAAGATGAAACAATGCGGAAAGATGAAACAATGCAGAAAGATGAAACAATGCGGAAAGATGAAACAATTCGGAAAGATGAAACAATGCGGAAAGATGAAACAATGCGGAAAGATGAAACAATGCGGAAAGATGAAACAATGCGGAAAGATGAAAGATGAAACAATGCGGAAAGATGAAACAATGCGGAAAGATGAAAGATGAAACAATGCGGAAAGATGAAACAATGCGGAAAGATGAAACAATTCGGAAAGATGAAACAATGCGGAAAGATGAAACAATGCGGAAAGATGAAACAATGCGGAAAGATGAAACCATGCGGAAAGATGAAAGATGAAAGAATGCGGAAAGATGAAAGATGAAACATTGCGGAAAGATGAAAGATGAAACAATGCGGAAAGATGAAACAATGCGGAAAGATGAAACAATGCGGAAAGATGAAACAATGCGGAAAGATGAAACAATGCGGAAAGATGAAACAATGCGGAAAGATGAAAGATGAAAGAATGCGGAAAGATGAAAGATGAAACATTGCGGAAAGATGAAAGATGAAACAATGCGGAAAGATGAAACAATGCGGAAAGATGAAAGCTGAAACAATGCGGAAAGATGAAAGATGAAACAATGCGGAAAGATGAAAGATGAAACAATGCGGAAAGATGAAAGATGAAACAATGCGGAAAGATGAAAGATGAAAAAATGCGGAAAGATGAAAGATGAAAAAATGCGGAAAGATGAAAGATGAAACAATGCGGAAAGATGAAAGATGAAACAATGCGGAAAGATGAAAGATGAAAAAATGCGGAAAGATGAAAGATGAAACAATGCGGAAAGATGAAAGATGAAAGAATGCGGAAGATGAAAGATGAAACAATGCGGAAAGATGAAAGATGAAACAATGCGGAAAGATGAAACAATGCGGAAAGATGAAAGATGAAACAATGCGGAAAGACGAAATATGAAACGATGCGGAAAAATGAAAGATGAAACAATGCGGAAAGATGAAAGATGAAACAATGCGGAAAGATGAAACAATGCGGAAAGATGAAACAATGCGGAAAGATGAAAGATGAAACAATGCGGAAAGATGAAACAATGCGGAAAGATGAAACAATGCGGAAAGATGAAACAATGCGGAAAGATGAAACAATGCGGAAAGATGAAACAATGCGGAAAGATGAAACAATGCGGAAAGATGAAACAATGCGGAAAGATGAAACAATGCGGAAAGATGAAACAATGCGGAAATATGAAACAATGCGGAAAGATGAAACAATGCGGAAAGATGAAACAATGCGGAAAGATGAAACAATGCGGAAAGATGAAACAATGCGGAAAGATGAAACAATGCGGAAAGATGAAACAATGCGGAAAGATGAAACAATGCGGAAAGATGAAACAATGCGGAAAGATGAAACAATGTGGAAAGATGAAACAATGCGGAAAGATGAAACAATGCGGAAAGATGAAACAATGCGGAAAGATGAAACAATGCGGAAAGATGAAACAATGCGGAAAGATGAAACAATGCGGAAAGATGAAACAATGCGGAAAGATGAAAGATGAAAAAATGCGGAAAGATAAAAGATGAAACAATGCGGAAAGATGAAAGATGAAACAATGCGGAAAGATGAAAGATGAAAGAATGCGGAAAGATGAAAGATGAAACAATGCGGAAAGATGAAAGATGAAACATTGCGGAAAGATGAAAGATGAAACAATGCGGAAAGATGAAAGATGAAAAAATGCGGAAAGATGAAAGATGATACAATGCGGAAAGATGAAAGATGAAACAATGCGGAAAGATGAAAGATGAAACAATGCGGAAAGATGAAACAATGCGGAAAGATGAAAGATGATACAATGCGGAAAGATGAAAGATGAAACAATGCGGAAAGATGAAAGATGAAACAATGCGGAAAGATGAAACAATGCGGAAAGATGAAACAATGCGGAAAGATGAAACAATGCGGAAAGATGAAACAATGCGGAAAGATGAAAGATGAAAGAATGCGGAAAGATGAAAGATGAAACAATGCGGAAAGATGAAAGATGAAACAATGCGGAAAGATGAAAGATGAAAGAATGCGGAAAGATGAAAGATGAAACATTGCGGAAAGATGAAAGATGAAACAATGCGGAAAGATGAAAGATGAAAGAATGCGGAAAGATGAAAGATGAAACAATGCGGAAAGATGAAACAATGCGGAAAGATGAAAGAATGCGGAAAGATGAAAGATGAAACAATGCGGAAAGATGAAATATGAAACAATGCGGAAAGATGAAAGATGAAAGAATGCGGAAAGATGAAAGATGAAACAATGCGGAAAGATGAAAGATGAAACAATGCGGAAAGATGAAAGATGAAACAATGCGGAAAGATGAAAGATGAAACAATGCGGAAAGATGAAAGATGAAACAATGCGGAAAGAAGAAACAATGCGGAAAGATGAAAGAATGCGGAAAGATGAAACAATGCGGAAAGATGAAAGAATGCGGAAAGATGAAAGATGAAACAATGCGGAAAGATGAAAGATGAAACAATGCGGAAAGATGAAAGATGAAAGAATGCGGAAAGATGAAAGATGAAACATTGCGGAAAGATGAAAGATGAAACAATGCGGAAAGATGAAACAATGCGGAAAGATGAAAGATGAAACAATGCGGAAAGATGAAAGATGAAACAATGCGGAAAGATGAAAGATGAAACAATGCGGAAAGATGAAAGATGAAACAATGCGGAAAGATGAAAGATGAAACAATGCGGAAAGATGAAATATGAAACAATGCGGAAAGATGAAAGATGAAACAATGCGGAAAGATGAAACAATGCGGAAAGATGAAAGATGAAACATTGCGGAAAGATGAAAGATGAAACAATGCGGAAAGATGAAACAATGCGGAAAGATGAAAGATGAAAAAATGCGGAAAGATGAAAGATGAAACAATGCGGAAAGATGAAAGATGAAAAAATGCGGAAAGATGAAAGATGAAACAATGCGGAAAGATGAAAGATGAAAGAATGCGGAAGATGAAAGATGAAACAAAGCGGAAAGATGAAAGATGAAACAATGCGGAAAGATGAAACAATGCGGAAAGATGAAACAATGCGGAAAGATGAAAGATGAAACAATGCGGAAAGATGAAACAATGCGGAAAGATGAAACAATGCGGAAAGATGAAACAATGCGGAAAGATGAAACAATGCGGAAAGATGAAACAATGCGGAAAGATGAAACAATGCGGAAAGATGAAACAATTCGGAAAGATGAAACAATGCGGAAAGATGAAACAATGCGGAAAGATGAAACAATGCGGAAAGATGAAACAATGCGGAAAGATGAAAGATGAAACAATGCGGAAAGATGAAACAATGCGGAAAGATGAAAGATGAAACAATGCGGAAAGATGAAACAATGCGGAAAGATGAAACAATTCGGAAAGATGAAACAATGCGGAAAGATGAAACAATGCGGAAAGATGAAACAATGCGGAAAGATGAAACCATGCGGAAAGATGAAAGATGAAAGAATGCGGAAAGATGAAAGATGAAACATTGCGGAAAGATGAAAGATGAAACAATGCGGAAAGATGAAACAATGCGGAAAGATGAAACAATGCGGAAAGATGAAACAATGCGGAAAGATGAAAGATGAAAGAATGCGGAAAGATGAAAGATGAAACATTGCGGAAAGATGAAAGATGAAACAATGCGGAAAGATGAAACAATGCGGAAAGATGAAAGCTGAAACAATGCGGAAAGATGAAAGATGAAACAATGCGGAAAGATGAAAGATGAAACAATGCGGAAAGATGAAAGATGAAACAATGCGGAAAGATGAAAGATGAAACAATGCGGAAAGATGAAACAATGCGGAAAGATGAAAGATGAAACAATGCGGAAAGATGAAAGATGAAACAATGCGGAAAGATGAAAGATGAAACAATGCGGAAAGATGAAACAATGCGGAAAGATGAAACAATGCGGAAAGATGAAACAATGCGGAAAGATGAAAGATGAAACAATGCGGAAAGATGAAACAATGCGGAAAGATGAAACAATGCGGAAAGATGAAAGATGAAACAATGCGGAAAGATGAAAGATGAAAAAATGCGGAAAGATGAAAGATGAAACAATGCGGAAAGATGAAAGATGAAAAAATGCGGAAAGATGAAAGATGAAACAATGCGGAAAGATGAAAGATGAAAGAATGCGGAAGATGAAAGATGAAACAAAGCGGAAAGATGAAAGATGAAACAATGCGGAAAGATGAAAGATGAAACAATGCGGAAAGATGAAACAATGCGGAAAGATGAAAGATGAAACAATGCGGAAAGATGAAACAATGCGGAAAGATGAAACAATGCGGAAAGATGAAACAATGCGGAAAGATGAAACAATGCGGAAAGATGAAACAATGCGGAAAGATGAAACAATGCGGAAAGATGAAACAATGCGGAAAGATGAAACAATGCGGAAAGATGAAACAATGCGGAAAGATGAAACAATGCGGAAAGATGAAACAATGCGGAAAGATGAAACAATGCGGAAAGATGAAACAATGCGGAAAGATGAAACAATGCGGAAAGATGAAACAATGCGGAAAGATGAAACAATGCGGAAAGATGAAACAATGCGGAAAGATGAAACAATGCGGAAAGATGAAACAATGCGGAAAGATGAAACAATGCGGAAAGATGAAACAATGCGGAAAGATGAAACAATGCGGAAAGATGAAAGATGAAACAATGCGGAAAGATGAAAGATGAAAAAATGCGGAAAGATGAAAGATGAAACAATGCGGAAAGATGAAAGATGAAAAAATGCGGAAAGATGAAAGATGAAAAAATGCGGAAAGATGAAAGATGAAACAATGCGGAAAGATGAAAGATGAAACATTGCGGAAAGATGAAAGATGAAACAATGCGGAAAGATGAAAGATGAAAAAATGCGGAAAGATGAAAGATGATACAATGCGGAAAGATGAAAGATGAAACAATGCGGAAAGATGAAAGATGAAACAATGCGGAAAGATGAAACAATGCGGAAAGATGAAAGATGATACAATGCGGAAAGATGAAAGATGAAACAATGCGGAAAGATGAAAGATGAAACAATGCGGAAAGATGAAACAATGCGGAAAGATGAAACAATGCGGAAAGATGAAACAATGCGGAAAGATGAAACAATGCGGAAAGATGAAAGATGAAAGAATGCGGAAAGATGAAAGATGAAACAATGCGGAAAGATGAAAGATGAAACAATGCGGAAAGATGAAAGATGAAAGAATGCGGAAAGATGAAAGATGAAACATTGCGGAAAGATGAAAGATGAAACAATGCGGAAAGATGAAAGATGAAAGAATGCGGAAAGATGAAAGATGAAACAATGCGGAAAGATGAAACAATGCGGAAAGATGAAAGAATGCGGAAAGATGAAAGATGAAACAATGCGGAAAGATGAAATATGAAACAATGCGGAAAGATGAAAGATGAAAGAATGCGGAAAGATGAAAGATGAAACAATGCGGAAAGATGAAAGATGAAACAATGCGGAAAGATGAAAGATGAAACAATGCGGAAAGATGAAACAATGCGGAAAGATGAAAGATGAAACAATGCGGAAAGATGAAAGATGAAACAATGCGGAAAGATGAAAGATGAAACAATGCGGAAAGATGAAACAATGCGGAAAGATGTAACAATGCGGAAAGATGAAAGATGAAACAATGCGGAAAGATGAAAGATGAAAAAATGCGGAAAGATGAAAGATGAAACAATGCGGAAAGATGAAAGATGAAAAAATGCGGAAAGATGAAAGATGAAACAATGCGGAAAGATGAAAGATGAAAGAATGCGGAAGATGAAAGATGAAACAAAGCGGAAAGATGAAAGATGAAACAATGCGGAAAGATGAAACAATGCGGAAAGATGAAACAATGCGGAAAGATGAAAGATGAAACAATGCGGAAAGATGAAACAATGCGGAAAGATGAAACAATGCGGAAAGATGAAACAATGCAGAAAGATGAAACAATGCGGAAAGATGAAACAATTCGGAAAGATGAAACAATGCGGAAAGATGAAACAATGCGGAAAGATGAAACAATGCGGAAAGATGAAACAATGCGGAAAGATGAAAGATGAAACAATGCGGAAAGATGAAACAATGCGGAAAGATGAAAGATGAAACAATGCGGAAAGATGAAACAATGCGGAAAGATGAAACAATTCGGAAAGATGAAACAATGCGGAAAGATGAAACAATGCGGAAAGATGAAACAATGCGGAAAGATGAAACCATGCGGAAAGATGAAAGATGAAAGAATGCGGAAAGATGAAAGATGAAACATTGCGGAAAGATGAAAGATGAAACAATGCGGAAAGATGAAACAATGCGGAAAGATGAAACAATGCGGAAAGATGAAACAATGCGGAAAGATGAAACAATGCGGAAAGATGAAACAATGCGGAAAGATGAAACAATGCGGAAAGATGAAAGATGAAAGAATGCGGAAAGATGAAAGATGAAACATTGCGGAAAGATGAAAGATGAAACAATGCGGAAAGATGAAACAATGCGGAAAGATGAAAGCTGAAACAATGCGGAAAGATGAAAGATGAAACAATGCGGAAAGATGAAAGATGAAACAATGCGGAAAGATGAAAGATGAAACAATGCGGAAAGATGAAAGATGAAAAAATGCGGAAAGATGAAAGATGAAAAAATGCGGAAAGATGAAAGATGAAACAATGCGGAAAGATGAAAGATGAAACAATGCGGAAAGATGAAAGATGAAAAAATGCGGAAAGATGAAAGATGAAACAATGCGGAAAGATGAAAGATGAAAGAATGCGGAAGATGAAAGATGAAACAATGCGGAAAGACGAAGATGAAACAATGCGGAAAGATGAAACAATGCGGAAAGATGAAAGATGAAACAATGCGGAAAGACGAAATATGAAACGATGCGGAAAAATGAAAGATGAAACAATGCGGAAAGATGAAAGATGAAACAATGCGGAAAGATGAAACAATGCGGAAAGATGAAACAATGCGGAAAGATGAAAGATGAAACAATGCGGAAAGATGAAACAATGCGGAAAGATGAAACAATGCGGAAAGATGAAACAATGCGGAAAGATGAAACAATGCGGAAAGATGAAACAATGCGGAAAGATGAAACAATGCGGAAAGATGAAACAATGCGGAAAGATGAAACAATGCGGAAAGATGAAACAATGCGGAAATATGAAACAATGCGGAAAGATGAAACAATGCGGAAAGATGAAACAATGCGGAAAGATGAAACAATGCGGAAAGATGAAACAATGCGGAAAGATGAAACAATGCGGAAAGATGAAACAATGCGGAAAGATGAAACAATGCGGAAAGATGAAACAATGCGGAAAGATGAAACAATGTGGAAAGATGAAACAATGCGGAAAGATGAAACAATGCGGAAAGATGAAACAATGCGGAAAGATGAAACAATGCGGAAAGATGAAACAATGCGGAAAGATGAAACAATGCGGAAAGATGAAACAATGCGGAAAGATGAAAGATGAAAAAATGCGGAAAGATAAAAGATGAAACAATGCGGAAAGATGAAAGATGAAACAATGCGGAAAGATGAAAGATGAAAGAATGCGGAAAGATGAAAGATGAAACAATGCGGAAAGATGAAAGATGAAACATTGCGGAAAGATGAAAGATGAAACAATGCGGAAAGATGAAAGATGAAAAAATGCGGAAAGATGAAAGATGATACAATGCGGAAAGATGAAAGATGAAACAATGCGGAAAGATGAAAGATGAAACAATGCGGAAAGATGAAACAATGCGGAAAGATGAAAGATGATACAATGCGGAAAGATGAAAGATGAAACAATGCGGAAAGATGAAAGATGAAACAATGCGGAAAGATGAAACAATGCGGAAAGATGAAACAATGCGGAAAGATGAAACAATGCGGAAAGATGAAACAATGCGGAAAGATGAAAGATGAAAGAATGCGGAAAGATGAAAGATGAAACAATGCGGAAAGATGAAAGATGAAACAATGCGGAAAGATGAAAGATGAAAGAATGCGGAAAGATGAAAGATGAAACATTGCGGAAAGATGAAAGATGAAACAATGCGGAAAGATGAAAGATGAAAGAATGCGGAAAGATGAAAGATGAAACAATGCGGAAAGATGAAACAATGCGGAAAGATGAAAGAATGCGGAAAGATGAAAGATGAAACAATGCGGAAAGATGAAATATGAAACAATGCGGAAAGATGAAAGATGAAAGAATGCGGAAAGATGAAAGATGAAACAATGCGGAAAGATGAAAGATGAAACAATGCGGAAAGATGAAAGATGAAACAATGCGGAAAGATGAAAGATGAAACAATGCGGAAAGATGAAAGATGAAACAATGCGGAAAGAAGAAACAATGCGGAAAGATGAAAGAATGCGGAAAGATGAAACAATGCGGAAAGATGAAAGAATGCGGAAAGATGAAAGATGAAACAATGCGGAAAGATGAAAGATGAAACAATGCGGAAAGATGAAAGATGAAAGAATGCGGAAAGATGAAAGATGAAACATTGCGGAAAGATGAAAGATGAAACAATGCGGAAAGATGAAACAATGCGGAAAGATGAAAGATGAAACAATGCGGAAAGATGAAAGATGAAACAATGCGGAAAGATGAAAGATGAAACAATGCGGAAAGATGAAAGATGAAACAATGCGGAAAGATGAAAGATGAAACAATGCGGAAAGATGAAATATGAAACAATGCGGAAAGATGAAAGATGAAACAATGCGGAAAGATGAAACAATGCGGAAAGATGAAAGATGAAACATTGCGGAAAGATGAAAGATGAAACAATGCGGAAAGATGAAACAATGCGGAAAGATGAAAGATGAAAAAATGCGGAAAGATGAAAGATGAAACAATGCGGAAAGATGAAAGATGAAAAAATGCGGAAAGATGAAAGATGAAACAATGCGGAAAGATGAAAGATGAAAGAATGCGGAAGATGAAAGATGAAACAAAGCGGAAAGATGAAAGATGAAACAATGCGGAAAGATGAAACAATGCGGAAAGATGAAACAATGCGGAAAGATGAAAGATGAAACAATGCGGAAAGATGAAACAATGCGGAAAGATGAAACAATGCGGAAAGATGAAACAATGCGGAAAGATGAAACAATGCGGAAAGATGAAACAATGCGGAAAGATGAAACAATGCGGAAAGATGAAACAATTCGGAAAGATGAAACAATGCGGAAAGATGAAACAATGCGGAAAGATGAAACAATGCGGAAAGATGAAACAATGCGGAAAGATGAAAGATGAAACAATGCGGAAAGATGAAACAATGCGGAAAGATGAAAGATGAAACAATGCGGAAAGATGAAACAATGCGGAAAGATGAAACAATTCGGAAAGATGAAACAATGCGGAAAGATGAAACAATGCGGAAAGATGAAACAATGCGGAAAGATGAAACCATGCGGAAAGATGAAAGATGAAAGAATGCGGAAAGATGAAAGATGAAACATTGCGGAAAGATGAAAGATGAAACAATGCGGAAAGATGAAACAATGCGGAAAGATGAAACAATGCGGAAAGATGAAACAATGCGGAAAGATGAAAGATGAAAGAATGCGGAAAGATGAAAGATGAAACATTGCGGAAAGATGAAAGATGAAACAATGCGGAAAGATGAAACAATGCGGAAAGATGAAAGCTGAAACAATGCGGAAAGATGAAAGATGAAACAATGCGGAAAGATGAAAGATGAAACAATGCGGAAAGATGAAAGATGAAACAATGCGGAAAGATGAAAGATGAAACAATGCGGAAAGATGAAACAATGCGGAAAGATGAAAGATGAAACAATGCGGAAAGATGAAAGATGAAACAATGCGGAAAGATGAAAGATGAAACAATGCGGAAAGATGAAAGATGAAACAATGCGGAAAGATGAAACAATGCGGAAAGATGAAACAATGCGGAAAGATGAAAGATGAAACAATGCGGAAAGATGAAACAATGCGGAAAGATGAAACAATGCGGAAAGATGAAAGATGAAACAATGCGGAAAGATGAAAGATGAAAAAATGCGGAAAGATGAAAGATGAAACAATGCGGAAAGATGAAAGATGAAAAAATGCGGAAAGATGAAAGATGAAACAATGCGGAAAGATGAAAGATGAAAGAATGCGGAAGATGAAAGATGAAACAAAGCGGAAAGATGAAAGATGAAACAATGCGGAAAGATGAAAGATGAAACAATGCGGAAAGATGAAAGATGAAAAAATGCGGAAAGATGAAAGATGATACAATGCGGAAAGATGAAAGATGAAACAATGCGGAAAGATGAAAGATGAAACAATGCGGAAAGATGAAACAATGCGGAAAGATGAAACAATGCGGAAAGATGAAACAATGCGGAAAGATGAAACAATGCGGAAAGATGAAACAATGCGGAAAGATGAAACAATGCGGAAAGATGAAACAATGCGGAAAGATGAAACAATGCGGAAAGATGAAACAATGCGGAAAGATGAAACAATGCGGAAAGATGAAACAATGCGGAAAGATGAAACAATGCGGAAAGATGAAACAATGCGGAAAGATGAAACAATGCGGAAAGATGAAACAATGCGGAAAGATGAAACAATGCGGAAAGATGAAAGATGAAACAATGCGGAAAGATGAAAGATGAAAAAATGCGGAAAGATGAAAGATGAAACAATGCGGAAAGATGAAAGATGAAAAAATGCGGAAAGATGAAAGATGAAAAAATGCGGAAAGATGAAAGATGAAACAATGCGGAAAGATGAAAGATGAAACATTGCGGAAAGATGAAAGATGAAACAATGCGGAAAGATGAAAGATGAAAAAATGCGGAAAGATGAAAGATGATACAATGCGGAAAGATGAAAGATGAAACAATGCGGAAAGATGAAAGATGAAACAATGCGGAAAGATGAAACAATGCGGAAAGATGAAAGATGATACAATGCGGAAAGATGAAAGATGAAACAATGCGGAAAGATGAAAGATGAAACAATGCGGAAAGATGAAACAATGCGGAAAGATGAAACAATGCGGAAAGATGAAACAATGCGGAAAGATGAAACAATGCGGAAAGATGAAAGATGAAAGAATGCGGAAAGATGAAAGATGAAACAATGCGGAAAGATGAAAGATGAAACAATGCGGAAAGATGAAAGATGAAAGAATGCGGAAAGATGAAAGATGAAACATTGCGGAAAGATGAAAGATGAAACAATGCGGAAAGATGAAAGATGAAAGAATGCGGAAAGATGAAAGATGAAACAATGCGGAAAGATGAAACAATGCGGAAAGATGAAAGAATGCGGAAAGATGAAAGATGAAACAATGCGGAAAGATGAAATATGAAACAATGCGGAAAGATGAAAGATGAAAGAATGCGGAAAGATGAAAGATGAAACAATGCGGAAAGATGAAAGATGAAACAATGCGGAAAGATGAAAGATGAAACAATGCGGAAAGATGAAAGATGAAACAATGCGGAAAGATGAAAGATGAAACAATGCGGAAAGAAGAAACAATGCGGAAAGATGAAAGAATGCGGAAAGATGAAACAATGCGGAAAGATGAAAGAATGCGGAAAGATGAAAGATGAAACAATGCGGAAAGATGAAAGATGAAACAATGCGGAAAGATGAAAGATGAAAGAATGCGGAAAGATGAAAGATGAAACATTGCGGAAAGATGAAAGATGAAACAATGCGGAAAGATGAAACAATGCGGAAAGATGAAAGATGAAACAATGCGGAAAGATGAAAGATGAAACAATGCGGAAAGATGAAAGATGAAACAATGCGGAAAGATGAAAGATGAAACAATGCGGAAAGATGAAAGATGAAACAATGCGGAAAGATGAAATATGAAACAATGCGGAAAGATGAAAGATGAAACAATGCGGAAAGATGAAACAATGCGGAAAGATGAAAGATGAAACAATGCGGAAAGATGAAAGATGAAACAATGCGGAAAGATGAAAGATGAAACAATGCGGAAAGATGAAACAATGCGGAAAGATGTAACAATGCGGAAAGATGAAAGATGAAACAATGCGGAAAGATGAAAGATGAAAAAATGCGGAAAGATGAAAGATGAAACAATGCGGAAAGATGAAAGATGAAAAAATGCGGAAAGATGAAAGATGAAACAATGCGGAAAGATGAAAGATGAAAGAATGCGGAAGATGAAAGATGAAACAAAGCGGAAAGATGAAAGATGAAACAATGCGGAAAGATGAAACAATGCGGAAAGATGAAACAATGCGGAAAGATGAAAGATGAAACAATGCGGAAAGATGAAACAATGCGGAAAGATGAAACAATGCGGAAAGATGAAACAATGCGGAAAGATGAAACAATGCGGAAAGATGAAACAATGCGGAAAGATGAAACAATGCGGAAAGATGAAACAATTCGGAAAGATGAAACAATGCGGAAAGATGAAACAATGCGGAAAGATGAAACAATGCGGAAAGATGAAACAATGCGGAAAGATGAAAGATGAAACAATGCGGAAAGATGAAACAATGCGGAAAGATGAAAGATGAAACAATGCGGAAAGATGAAACAATGCGGAAAGATGAAACAATTCGGAAAGATGAAACAATGCGGAAAGATGAAACAATGCGGAAAGATGAAACAATGCGGAAAGATGAAACCATGCGGAAAGATGAAAGATGAAAGAATGCGGAAAGATGAAAGATGAAACATTGCGGAAAGATGAAAGATGAAACAATGCGGAAAGATGAAACAATGCGGAAAGATGAAACAATGCGGAAAGATGAAACAATGCGGAAAGATGAAAGATGAAAGAATGCGGAAAGATGAAAGATGAAACATTGCGGAAAGATGAAAGATGAAACAATGCGGAAAGATGAAACAATGCGGAAAGATGAAAGCTGAAACAATGCGGAAAGATGAAAGATGAAACAATGCGGAAAGATGAAAGATGAAACAATGCGGAAAGATGAAAGATGAAACAATGCGGAAAGATGAAAGATGAAACAATGCGGAAAGATGAAACAATGCGGAAAGATGAAAGATGAAACAATGCGGAAAGATGAAAGATGAAACAATGCGGAAAGATGAAAGATGAAACAATGCGGAAAGATGAAACAATGCGGAAAGATGAAACAATGCGGAAAGATGAAAGATGAAACAATGCGGAAAGATGAAACAATGCGGAAAGATGAAACAATGCGGAAAGATGAAAGATGAAACAATGCGGAAAGATGAAAGATGAAAAAATGCGGAAAGATGAAAGATGAAACAATGCGGAAAGATGAAAGATGAAAAAATGCGGAAAGATGAAAGATGAAACAATGCGGAAAGATGAAAGATGAAAGAATGCGGAAGATGAAAGATGAAACAAAGCGGAAAGATGAAAGATGAAACAATGCGGAAAGATGAAAGATGAAACAATGCGGAAAGATGAAACAATGCGGAAAGATGAAAGATGAAACAATGCGGAAAGATGAAACAATGCGGAAAGATGAAACAATGCGGAAAGATGAAACAATGCGGAAAGATGAAACAATGCGGAAAGATGAAACAATGCGGAAAGATGAAACAATGCGGAAAGATGAAACAATGCGGAAAGATGAAACAATGCGGAAAGATGAAACAATGCGGAAAGATGAAACAATGCGGAAAGATGAAACAATGCGGAAAGATGAAACAATGCGGAAAGATGAAACAATGCGGAAAGATGAAACAATGCGGAAAGATGAAACAATGCGGAAAGATGAAACAATGCGGAAAGATGAAAGATGAAACAATGCGGAAAGATGAAAGATGAAAAAATGCGGAAAGATGAAAGATGAAACAATGCGGAAAGATGAAAGATGAAAAAATGCGGAAAGATGAAAGATGAAAAAATGCGGAAAGATGAAAGATGAAACAATGCGGAAAGATGAAAGATGAAAGAATGCGGAAAGATGAAAGATGAAAAAATGCGGAAAGATGAAAGATGAAACAATGCGGAAAGATGAAAGATGAAAGAATGCGGAAGATGAAAGATGAAACAATGCGGAAAGATGAAAGATGAAACAATGCGGAAAGATGAAACAATGCGGAAAGATGAAAGATGAAACAATGCGGAAAGACGAAATATGAAACGATGCGGAAAAATGAAAGATGAAACAATGCGGAAAGATGAAAGATGAAACAATGCGGAAAGATGAAACAATGCGGAAAGATGAAACAATGCGGAAAGATGAAACAATGCGGAAAGATGAAACAATGCGGAAAGATGAAACAATGCGGAAAGATGAAACAATGCGGAAAGATGAAACAATGCGGAAAGATGAAACAATGCGGAAAGATGAAACAATGCGGAAAGATGAAACAATGCGGAAAGATGAAACAATGCGGAAAGATGAAACAATGCGGAAAGATGAAACAATGCGGAAAGATGAAACAATGCGGAAAGATGAAACAATGCGGAAAGATGAAACAATGCGGAAAGATGAAACAATGCGGAAAGATGAAACAATGCGGAAAGATGAAACAATGCGGAAAGATGAAACAATGTGGAAAGATGAAACAATGCGGAAAGATGAAACAATGCGGAAAGATGAAACAATGCGGAAAGATGAAACAATGCGGAAAGATGAAACAATGCGGAAAGATGAAACAATGCGGAAAGATGAAACAATGTGGAAAGATGAAACAATGCGGAAAGATGAAACAATGCGGAAAGATGAAAGATGAAACAATGCGGAAAGATGAAACAATGCGGAAAGATGAAACAATGCGGAAAGATGAAAGATGAAACAATGCGGAAAGATGAAAGATGAAACAATGCGGAAAGATGAAAGATGAAACAATGCGGAAAGATGAAAGATGAAACAATGCGGAAAGATGAAAGATGAAACAATGCGGAAAGATGAAACAATGCGGAAAGATGAAACAATGCGGAAAGATGAAACAATGCGGAAAGATGAAACAATGCGGAAAGATGAAAGATGAAAGAATGCGGAAAGATGAAAGATGAAACAATGCGGAAAGATGAAAGATGAAACAATGCGGAAAGATGAAAGATGAAAGAATGCGGAAAGATGAAAGATGAAACATTGCGGAAAGATGAAAGATGAAACAATGCGGAAAGATGAAAGATGAAAGAATGCGGAAAGATGAAAGATGAAAGAATGCGGAAAGATGAAAGATGAAACAATGCGGAAACATGAAAGATGAAACAATGCGGAAAGATGAAAGATGAAACAATGCGGAAAGATGAAAGATGAAAGAATGCGGAAAGATGAAATATGAAAGAATGCGGAAAGATGAAAGATGAAAAAATGCGGAAAGATGAAAGATGAAACAATGCGGAAAGATGAAAGATGAAACAATGCGGAAAGATGAAAGATGAAAGAATGCGGAAAGATGAAAGATGAAACAATGCGGAAAGATGAAAGATGAAACATTGCAGAAAGATGAAAGATGAAACAATGCGGAAAGATGAAAGATAAAAGAATGCGGAAAGATGAAAGATGAAACAATGCGGAAAGATGAAAGATGAAACAATGCGGAAAGATGAAAGATGAAACAATGCGGAAAGATGAAAGATGAAACAATGCGGAAAGATGAAAGATGAAACAATGCGGAAAGATGAAACAATGCGGAAAGATGAAAGATGAAACAATGCGGAAAGATGAAAGATGAAACAATGCGGAAAGATGAAACAATGCGGAAAGATGAAAGATGAAACAATGCGGAAAGATGAAAGATGAAACAATGCGGAAAGATGAAACAATGCGGAAAGATGAAACAATGCGGAAAGATGAAAGATGAAAGAATGCGGAAATATGAAAGATGAAACAATGCGGAAAGATGAAAGATGAAACAATGCGGAAAGATGAAAGATGAAAGAATGCGGAAGATGAAAGATGGAACAATGCGGAAAGATGAAAGATGAAACAATGCGGAAAGATGAAAGATGAAACAATGCGGAAAGATGAAAGATGAAAAAATGCGGAAAGATGAAAGATGAAAAAATGCGGAAAGATGAAAGATGAAACAATGCGGAAAGATGAAAGATGAAAGAATGCGGAAAGATGAAAGATGAAACAATGCGGAAAGATGAAAGATGAAACAATGCGGAAAGATGAAAGATGAAACAATGCGGAAAGATGAAAGATGAAAGAATGCGGAAAGATGAAAGATGAAACAATGCGGAAAGATGAAAGATGAAACATTGCGGAAACATGAAAGATGAAACAATGCGGAAAGATGAAAGATGAAAGAATGCGGAAAGATGAAAGATGAAACAATGCGGAAAGATGAAAGATGAAACAATGCGGAAAGATGAAAGATGAAACAATGCGGAAAGATGAAAGATGAAACAATGCGGAAAGATGAAACAATGCGGAAAGATGAAACAATGCGGAAAGATGAAACAATGCGGAAAGATGAAACAATGCGGAAAGATGAAACAATGCGGAAAGATGAAACAATGCGGAAAGATGAAACAATGCGGAAAGATGAAAAAATGCGGAAAGATGAAACAATGCGGAAAGATGAAAGATGAAAGAATGCGGAAAGATGAAAGATGAAACAATGCGGAAAGATGAAAGATGAAACAATGCGGAAAGATGAAAGATGAAACAATGCGGAAAGATGAAAGATGAAACATTGCGGAAAGATGAAAGATGAAAGAATGCGGAAAGATGAAAGATGAAAGAATGCGGAAAGATGAAAGATGAAACAATGCGGAAAGATGAAAGATGAAACAATGCGGAAAGATGAAAGATGAAACAATGCGGAAAGATGAAAGATGAAAGAATGCGGAAAGATGAAAGATGAAAGAATGCGGAAAGATGAAAGATGAAAAAATGCGGAAAGATGAAAGATGAAACAATGCGGAAAGATGAAAGATGAAAGAATACGGAAAGATGAAAGATGAAACAATGCGGAAAGATGAAAGATGAAACAATGCGGAAAGATGAAAGATGAAACAATGCGGAAAGATGAAAGATGAAACAATGCGGAAAGATGAAACAATGCGGAAAGATGAAACAATGCGGAAAGATGAAACAATGCGGAAAGATGAAACAATGCGGAAACATGAAACAATGCGGAAAGATGAAACAATGCGGAAAGATGAAACAATGCGGAAAGATGAAACAATGCGGAAAGATGAAAGATGAAAGAATGCGGAAAGATGAAAGATGAAACAATGCGGAAAGATGAAAGATGAAACAATGCGGAAAGATGAAAGATGAAAAAATGCGGAAAGATGAAAGATGAAACATTGCGGAAAGATGAAAGATGAAACAATGCGAAAAGATGAAAGATGAAAGAATGCGGAAAGATGAAAGATGAAAGAATGCGGAAAGATGAAAGATGAAACAATGCGGAAAGATGAAAGATGAAACAATGCGGAAAGATGAAAGATGAAACAATGCGGAAAGATGAAAGATGAAAGAATGCGGAAAGATGAAAGATGAAAGAATGCGGAAAGATGAAAGATGAAAAAATGCGGAAAGATGAAAGATGAAACAATGCGGAAAGATGAAAGATGAAACAATGCGGAAAGATGAAAGATGAAAGAATGCGGAAAGATGAAAGATGAAACAATGCGGAAAGATGAAAGATGAAACATTGCGGAAAGATGAAAGATGAAACAATGCGGAAAGATGAAAGATAAAAGAATGCGGAAAGATGAAAGATGAAACAATGCGGAAAGATGAAAGATGAAACAATGCGGAAAGATGAAAGATGAAACAATGCGGAAAGATGAAAGATGAAACAATGCGGAAAGATGAAAGATGAAACAATGCGGAAAGATGAAACAATGCGGAAAGATGAAAGATGAAACAATGCGGAAAGATGAAAGATGAAACAATGCGGAAAGATGAAAGATGAAACAATGCGGAAAGATGAAAGATGAAACAATGCGGAAAGATGAAACAATGCGGAAAGATGAAACAATGCGGAAAGATGAAACAATGCGTAAAGATGAAACAATGCGGAAAGATGAAAGATGAAAGAATGCGGAAAGATGAAAGATGAAACAATGCGGAAAGATGAAAGATGAAACAATGCGGAAAGATGAAAGATGAAAGAATGCGGAAGATGAAAGATGGAACAATGCGGAAAGATGAAAGATGAAACAATGCGGAAAGATGAAAGATGAAACAATGCGGAAAGATGAAAGATGAAAAAATGCGGAAAGATGAAAGATGAAAAAATGCGGAAAGATGAAAGATGAAACAATGCGGAAAGATGAAAGATGAAAGAATGCGGAAAGATGAAAGATGAAACAATGCGGAAAGATGAAAGATGAAACAATGCGGAAAGATGAAAGATGAAAAAATGCGGAAAGATGAAAGATGAAACAATGCGGAAAGATGAAAGATGAAACAATGCGGAAAGATGAAACAATGCGGAAAGATGAAACAATGCGGAAAGATGAAACAATGCGGAAAGGTGAAACAATGCGGAAAGATGAAACAATGCCGAAAGATGAAACAATGCGGAAAGATGAAACAATGCGGAAAGATGAAACAATGCGGAAAGATGAAACAATGCGGAAAGATGAAACAATGCGGAAAGATGGAAGATGAAACAATGCGGAAAGATGAAAGATGAAAGAATGCGGAAGATGAAAGATGAAACAATGCGGAAAGATGAAACAATGCGGAAAGATGAAAGATGAAACAATGCGGAAAGATGAAAGATGAAGCAATGCGGAAAGATGAAAGATGAAACAATGCGGAAAGATGAAAGATGAAAGAATGCGGAAAGATGAAATATGAAACAATGCGGAAAGATGAAAGATGAAACAATGCGGAAAGATGAAAGATGAAAGAATGCGGAAAGATGAAAGATGAAAAAATGCGGAAAGATGAAAGATGAAACAATGCGGAAAGATGAAAGATGAAAGAATGCGGAAAGATGAAAGATGAAAAAATGCGGAAAGATGAAAGATGAAACAATGCGGAAAGATGAAAGATGAAAGAATGCGGAAAGATGAAAGATGAAACAATGCGGAAAGATGAAAGATGAAACAATGCGGAAAGATGAAACAATGCGGAAAGATGAAAGATGAAAAACTGCGGTAAGATGAAAGATGAAACAATGCGGAAAGATGAAAGATGAAACAATGCCGAAAGATGAAACAATGCGGAAAGATGAAACAATGCGGAAAGATGAAACAATGCGGAAAGATGAAAGATGAAACAATGCGGAAAGATGAAAGATGAAAAAATGCGGAAAGATGAAAGATGAAACAATGCGGAAAGATGAAAGATGAAAAAATGCGGAAAGATGAAAGATGAAACAATGCGGAAAGATGAAATATGAAAGAATGCGGAAGATGAAAGATGAAACAATGCGGAAAGATGAAAGATGAAACAGTGCGGAAAGATGACAGATGAAACAATGCGGAAAGATGAAAGATGAAAGAATGCGGAAAGATGAAAGATGAAACAATGCGGAAAGATGAAAGATGAAAAAATGCGGAAAGATGAAAGATGAAACAATGCGGAAAGATGAAAGATGAAAGAATGCGGAAAGATGAAAGATGAAAAAATGCGGAAAGATGAAAGATGAAACAATGCGGAAAGATGAAAGATGAAAGAATGCGGAAAGATGAAAGATGAAAAAATGCGGAAAGATGAAAGATGAAACAATGCGGAAAGATGAAAGATGAAAGAATGCGGAAAGATGAAAGATGAAACAATACGGAAAGATGAAAGATGAAACAATGCGGAAAGATGAAACAATGCGGAAAGATGAAAGATGAAAAACTGCGGAAAGATGAAAGATGAAACAATGCGGAAAGATGAAAGAATGCGGAAAGATGAAAGATGAAACAATGCGGAAAGATGAAAGATGAAAAAATGCGGAAAGATGAAAGATGAAA
This sequence comes from Gastracanthus pulcherrimus, assembly GCA_949152435.1. Classification (NCBI taxonomy): domain Eukaryota; kingdom Metazoa; phylum Arthropoda; class Insecta; order Hymenoptera; family Pteromalidae; genus Gastracanthus; species Gastracanthus pulcherrimus. The sequence goes on along the minus strand of CASCKD010000128.1, from coordinate 684,963 downwards.
GAATGCGGGAAGATGAAAGATGAAACAATGCGGAAAGATGAAAGATGACACAATGCGGAAAGATGAAAGATGAAACAATGCGGAAAGATGAAAGATGAAACAATGCGGAAAGATGAAAGATGAAACAATGCGGAAAGATGAAAGATGAAAGAATGCGGAAGATGAAAGATGAAACAATGCGGAAAGATGAAAGATGAAAGAATGCGGAAGATGAAAGATGAAACAATGCGGAAAGATGAAACAATGCGGAAAGATGAAAGATGAAACAATGCGGAAAGATGAAACAATGCGGAAAGATGAAAGATGAAACAATGCGGAAAGATGAAAGATGAAACATTGCGGAAAGATGAAAGATGAAACAATGCGGAAAGATGAAAGATGAAAGAATGCGGAAAGATGAAAGATGAAACAATGCGGAAAGATGAAAGATGAAACAATGCGGAAAGATAAAAGATGATACAATGCGGAAAGATGAAAGATGAAACAATGCGGAAAGATGAAAGATGAAACAATGCGGAAAGATGAAACAATGCGGAAAGATGAAACAATGCGGAAAGATGAAACAATGCGGAAAGATGAAACAATGCGGAAAGATGAAACAATGCGGAAAGATGAAAGATGAAAGAATGCGGAAAGATGAAAGATGAAACAATGCGGAAAGATGAAAGATGAAACAATGCGGAAAGATGAAAGATGAAAGAATGCGGAAAGATGAAAGATGAAACATTGCGGAAAGATGAAAAATGAAACAATGCGGAAAAATGAAAGATGAAAGAATGCGGAAAGATGAAAGATGAAAGAATGCGGAAAGATGAAAGATGAAAAAATGCGGAAAGATGAAACATGAAACAATGCGGAAAGATGAAAGATGAAACAATGCGGAAAGATGAAAGATGAAACAATGCGGAAAGATGAAAGATGATACAATGCGGAAAGATGAAAGATGAAACATTGCGGAAAGATGAAAGATAAAAGAATGCGGAAAGATGAAAGATGAAACAATGCGGAAAGATGAAAGATGAAACAATGCGGAAAGATGAAAGATGAAACAATGCGGAAAGATGAAAGATGAAACAATGCGGAAAGATGAAAGATGAAACAATGCGGAAAGATGAAAGATGAAAGAATGCGGAAAGATGAAACAATGCGGAAAGATGAAAGATGAAACAATGCGGAAAGATGAAAGATGAAACATTGCGGAAAGATGAAAGATCAAACAATGCGGAAAGATGAAACAATGCGGAAAGATGAAAGAATGCGGAAAGATGAAAGATGAAACAATGCGGAAAGATGAAAGATGAAACAATGCGGAAAGATGAAAGATGAAACAATGCGGAAAGATGAAAGATGAAACAATGCGGAAAGATGAAAGATGAAACAATGCGGAAAGATGAAACAATGCGGAAAGATGAAAGATGAAACAATGCGGAAAGATGAAAGATGAAACAATGCGGAAAGATGAAACAATGCGGAAAGATGAAAGATGAAACAATGCGGAAAGATGAAACAATGCAGAAAGATGAAAGATGAAAGAATGCGGAAAGATGAAAGATGAAAAAATGCGGAAAGATGAAAGATGAAACAATGCGGAAAGATGAAAGATGAAAAAATGCGGAAAGATGAAAGATGAAACAATGCGGAAAGATGAAAGATGAAAGAATGCGGAAGATGAAAGATGAAACAAAGCGGAAAGATGAAAGATGAAACAATGCGGAAAGATGAAAGATGAAACAATGCGGAAAGATGAAACAATGCGGAAAGATGAAAGATGAAACAATGCGGAAAGATGAAACAATGCGGAAAGATGAAACAATGCGGAAAGATGAAACAATGCGGAAAGATGAAACAATGCGGAAAGATGAAACAATGCGGAAAGATGAAACAATGCGGAAAGATGAAACAATGCGGAAAGATGAAACAATGCGGAAAGATGAAACAATGCGTAAAGATGAAACAATGCGGAAAGATGAAACAATGCGGAAAGATGAAACAATGCGGAAAGATGAAAGATGAAACAATGCGGAAAGATGAAACAATGCGGAAAGATGAAACAATGCGGACAGATGAAAGATGAAACAATGCGGAAAGATGAAAGATGAAAAAATGCGGAAAGATGAAAGATGAAAGAATGCGGAAAGATGAAAGATGAAAAAATGCGGAAAGATGAAAGATGAAACAATGCGGAAAGATGAAAGATGAAAGAATGCGGAAGATGAAAGATGAAACAAAGCGGAAAGATGAAAGATGAAACAATGCGGAAAGATGAAAGATGAAAGAATGCGGAAGATGAAAGATGAAACAAAGCGGAAAGATGAAAGATGAAACAATGCGGAAAGATGAAAGATGAAACAATGCGGAAAGATGAAACAATGCGGAAAGATGAAAGATGAAACAATGCGGAAAGATGAAACAATGCGGAAAGATGAAAGATGAAACAATGCGGAAAGATGAAACAATGCGGAAAGATGAAACAATGCGGAAAGATGAAACAATGCGGAAAGATGAAACAATGCGGAAAGATGAAACAATGCGGAAAGATGAAACAATGCGGAAAGATGAAACAATGCGGAAAGATGAAACAATGCGGAAAGATGAAACAATGCGGAAAGATGAAACAATGCGGAAAGATGAAACAATGCGGAAAGATGAAACAATGCGGAAAGATGAAACAATGCGGAAAGATGAAAGATGAAACAATGCGGAAAGATGAAAGATGAAACAATGCGGAAAGATGAAACAATGCGGAAAGATGAAAGATGAAACAATGCGGAAAGATGAAAGATGAAACAATGCGGAAAGATGAAACAATGCGGAAAGATGAAACAATGCGGAAAGATGAAACAATGCGGAAAGATGAAACAATGCGGAAAGATGAAACAATGCGGAAAGATGAAAGATGAAACAATGCGGAAAGATGAAACAATGCGGAAAGATGAAACAATGCGGAAAGATGAAACAATGCGGAAAGATGAAACAATGCGGAAAGATGAAACAATGCGGAAAGATGAAACAATGCGGAAAGATGAAAGATGAAACAATGCGGAAAGATGAAAGATGAAAAAATGCGGAAAGATGAAAGATGAAACAATGCGGAAAGATGAAAGATGAAAAAATGCGGAAAGATGAAAGATGAAACAATGCGGAAAGATGAAAGATGAAAGAATGCGGAAGATGAAAGATGAAACAAAGCGGAAAGATGAAAGATGAAACAATGCGGAAAGATGAAAGATGAAACAATGCGGAAAGATGAAACAATGCGGAAAGATGAAAGATGAAACAATGCGGAAAGATGAAACAATGCGGAAAGATGAAAGATGAAACAATGCGGAAAGATGAAACAATGCGGAAAGATGAAACAATGCGGAAAGATGAAACAATGCGGAAAGATGAAACAATGCGGAAAGATGAAACAATGCGGAAAGATGAAACAATGCGGAAAGATGAAACAATGCGGAAAGATGAAACAATGCGGAAAGATGAAACAATGCGGAAAGATGAAACAATGCGGAAAGATGAAACAATGCGGAAAGATGAAACAATGCGGAAAGATGAAACAATGCGGAAAGATGAAACAATGCGGAAAGATGAAACAATGCGGAAAGATGAAACAATGCGGAAAGATGAAAGATGAAACAATGCGGAAAGATGAAAGATGAAAAAATGCGGAAAGATGAAAGATGATACAATGCGGAAAGATGAAAGATGAAACAATGCGGAAAGATGAAAGATGAAACAATGCGGAAAGATGAAACAATGCGGAAAGATGAAAGATGATACAATGCGGAAAGATGGAAGATGAAACAATGCGGAAAGATAAAAGATGAAACAATGCGGAAAGATGAAACAATGCGGAAAGATGAAACAATGCGGAAAGATGAAACAATGCGGAAAGATGAAACAATGCGGAAAGATGAAACAATGCGGAAAGATGAAAGATGAAAGAATGCGGAAAGATGAAAGATGAAACAATGCGGAAAGATGAAAGATGAAACAATGCGGAAAGATGAAAGATGAAACAATGCGGAAAGATGAAAGATGAAAGAATGCGGAAAGATGAAAGATGAAACATTGCGGAAAGATGAAAAATGAAACAATGCGGAAAGATGAAAGATGAAAGAATGCGGAAAGATGAAAGATGAAAGAATGCGGAAGGATGAAAGATGAAACAATGCGGAAAGATGAAAGATGAAACAATGCGGAAAGATGAAAGATGAAACAATGCGGAAAGATGAAAGATGAAAGATGAAAGAATGCGGAAAGATGAAAGATGAAAAAATGCGGAAAGATGAAACATGAAACAATGCAGAAAGATGAAAGATGAAACAATGCGGAAAGATGAAAGATGAAACAATGCGGAAAGATGAAAGATGATACAATGCGGAAAGATGAAAGATGAAACATTGCGGAAAGATGAAAGATAAAAGAATGCGGAAAGATGAAAGATGAAACAATGCGGAAAGATGAAAGATGAAACAATGCGGAAAGATGAAAGATGAAACAATGCGGAAAGATGAAAGATGAAACAATGCGGAAAGATGAAAGATGAAACAATGCGGAAAGATGAAAGATGAAAGAATGCGGAAAGATGAAACAATGCGGAAAGATGAAAGATGAAACAATGCGGAAAGATGAAAGATGAAACAATGCGGAAAGATGAAAGATCAAACAATGCGGAAAGATGAAACAATGCGGAAAGATGAAAGAATGCGGAAAGATGAAAGATGAAACAATGCGGAAAGATGAAAGATGAAACAATGCGGAAAGATGAAAGATGAAACAATGCGGAAAGATGAAACAATGCGGAAAGATGAAAGATGAAACAATGCGGAAAGATGAAAGATGAAACAATGCGGAAAGATGAAACAATGCGGAAAGATGAAAGATGAAACAATGCGGAAAGATGAAAGATGAAACAATGCGGAAAGATGAAACAATGCGGAAAGATGAAAGATGAAACAATGCGGAAAGATGAAACAATGCAGAAAGATGAAAGATGAAAGAATGCGGAAAGATGAAAGATGAAAAAATGCGGAAAGATGAAAGATGAAACAATGCGGAAAGATGAAAGATGAAAAAATGCGGAAAGATGAAAGATGAAACAATGCGGAAAGATGAAAGATGAAAGAATGCGGAAGATGAAAGATGAAACAAAGCGGAAAGATGAAAGATGAAACAATGCGGAAAGATGAAAGATGAAACAATGCGGAAAGATGAAACAATGCGGAAAGATGAAAGATGAAACAATGCGGAAAGATGAAACAATGCGGAAAGATGAAACAATGCGGAAAGATGAAACAATGCGGAAAGATGAAACAATGCGGAAAGATGAAACAATGCGGAAAGATGAAACAATGCGGAAAGATGAAACAATGCGGAAAGATGAAACAATGCGGAAAGATGAAACAATGCGTAAAGATGAAACAATGCGGAAAGATGAAACAATGCGGAAAGATGAAACAATGCGGAAAGATGAAAGATGAAACAATGCGGAAAGATGAAACAATGCGGAAAGATGAAACAATGCGGACAGATGAAAGATGAAACAATGCGGAAAGATGAAAGATGAAAAAATGCGGAAAGATGAAAGATGAAAGAATGCGGAAAGATGAAAGATGAAAAAATGCGGAAAGATGAAAGATGAAACAATGCGGAAAGATGAAAGATGAAAGAATGCGGAAGATGAAAGATGAAACAAAGCGGAAAGATGAAAGATGAAACAATGCGGAAAGATGAAAGATGAAAGAATGCGGAAGATGAAAGATGAAACAAAGCGGAAAGATGAAAGATGAAACAATGCGGAAAGATGAAAGATGAAACAATGCGGAAAGATGAAACAATGCGGAAAGATGAAAGATGAAACAATGCGGAAAGATGAAACAATGCGGAAAGATGAAAGATGAAACAATGCGGAAAGATGAAACAATGCGGAAAGATGAAACAATGCGGAAAGATGAAACAATGCGGAAAGATGAAACAATGCGGAAAGATGAAACAATGCGGAAAGATGAAACAATGCGGAAAGATGAAACAATGCGGAAAGATGAAACAATGCGGAAAGATGAAACAATGCGGAAAGATGAAAGATGAAACAATGCGGAAAGATGAAAGATGAAACAATGCGGAAAGATGAAACAATGCGGAAAGATGAAAGATGAAACAATGCGGAAAGATGAAAGATGAAACAATGCGGAAAGATGAAACAATGCGGAAAGATGAAACAATGCGGAAAGATGAAACAATGCGGAAAGATGAAACAATGCGGAAAGATGAAACAATGCGGAAAGATGAAACAATGCGGAAAGATGAAACAATGCGGAAAGATGAAAGATGAAACAATGCGGAAAGATGAAACAATGCGGAAAGATGAAACAATGCGGAAAGATGAAACAATGCGGAAAGATGAAACAATGCGGAAAGATGAAACAATGCGGAAAGATGAAACAATGCGGAAAGATGAAAGATGAAACAATGCGGAAAGATGAAAGATGAAAAAATGCGGAAAGATGAAAGATGAAACAATGCGGAAAGATGAAAGATGAAAAAATGCGGAAAGATGAAAGATGAAACAATGCGGAAAGATGAAAGATGAAAGAATGCGGAAGATGAAAGATGAAACAAAGCGGAAAGATGAAAGATGAAACAATGCGGAAAGATGAAAGATGAAACAATGCGGAAAGATGAAACAATGCGGAAAGATGAAAGATGAAACAATGCGGAAAGATGAAACAATGCGGAAAGATGAAAGATGAAACAATGCGGAAAGATGAAACAATGCGGAAAGATGAAACAATGCGGAAAGATGAAACAATGCGGAAAGATGAAACAATGCGGAAAGATGAAACAATGCGGAAAGATGAAACAATGCGGAAAGATGAAACAATGCGGAAAGATGAAACAATGCGGAAAGATGAAACAATGCGGAAAGATGAAACAATGCGGAAAGATGAAACAATGCGGAAAGATGAAACAATGCGGAAAGATGAAACAATGCGGAAAGATGAAAGATGAAACAATGCGGAAAGATGAAAGATGAAAAAATGCGGAAAGATGAAAGATGATACAATGCGGAAAGATGAAAGATGAAACAATGCGGAAAGATGAAAGATGAAACAATGCGGAAAGATGAAACAATGCGGAAAGATGAAAGATGATACAATGCGGAAAGATGGAAGATGAAACAATGCGGAAAGATGAAAGATGAAACAATGCGGAAAGATGAAACAATGCGGAAAGATGAAACAATGCGGAAAGATGAAACAATGCGGAAAGATGAAACAATGCGGAAAGATGAAACAATGCGGAAAGATGAAAGATGAAAGAATGCGGAAAGATGAAAGATGAAACAATGCGGAAAGATGAAAGATGAAACAATGCGGAAAGATGAAAGATGAAAGAATGCGGAAAGATGAAAGATGAAACATTGCGGAAAGATGAAAGATGAAACAATGCGGAAAGATGAAAGATGAAAGAATGCGGAAAGATGAAAGATGAAAGAATGCGGAAAGATGAAAGATGAAACAATGCGGAAAGATGAAAGATGAAACAATGCGGAAAGATGAAAGATGAAACAATGCGGAAAGATGAAAGATGAAAGAATGCGGAAAGATGAAAGATGAAAGAATGCGGAAAGATGAAAGATGAAAAAATGCGGAAAGATGAAAGATGAAACAATGCGGAAAGATGAAAGATGAAACAATGCGGAAAGATGAAAGATGAAAGAATGCGGAAAGATGAAAGATGAAACAATGCGGAAAGATGAAAGATGAAACATTGCGGAAAGATGAAAGATGAAACAATGCGGAAAGATGAAAGATGAAAAAATGCGGAAAGATGAAAGATGATACAATGCGGAAAGATGAAAGATGAAACAATGCGGAAAGATGAAAGATGAAACAATGCGGAAAGATGAAACAATGCGGAAAGATGAAAGATGAAAGAATGCGGAAAGATGAAAGATGAAACAATGCGGAAAGATGAAAGATGAAACAATGCGGAAAGATGAAAGATGAAAGATTGCGGAAAGATGAAAGATGAAACATTGCGGAAAGATGAAAGATGAAACAATGCGGAAAGATGAAAGATGAAAGAATGCGGAAAGATGAAAGATGAAACAATGCGGAAAGATGAAAGAATGCGGAAAGATGAAAGATGAAACAATGCGGAAAGATGAAAGATGAAACAATGCGGAAAGATGAAAGATGAAAGAATGCGGAAAGATGAAAGATGAAACAATGCGGAAAGATGAAAGATGAAACAATGCGGAAAGATGAAAGATGAAACAATGCGGAAAGATGAAAGATGAAACAATGCGGAAAGATGAAAGATGAAACAATGCGGAAAGAAGAAACAATGCGGAAAGATGAAAGAATGCGGAAAGATGAAACAATGCGGAAAGATGAAAGAATGCGGAAAGATGAAAGATGAAACAATGCCGAAAGATGAAAGATGAAACAATGCGGAAAGATGAAAGATGAAAGAATGCGGAAAGATGAAAGATGAAACATTGCGGAAAGATGAAAGATGAAACAATGCGGAAAGATGAAACAATGCGGAAAGATGAAAGATGAAACAATGCGGAAAGATGAAAGATGAAACAATGCGGAAAGATGAAAGATGAAACAATGCGGAAAGATGAAAGATGAAACAATGCGGAAAGATGAAAGATGAAACAATGCGGAAAGATGAAAGATGAAACAATGCGGAAAGATGAAAGATGAAACAATGCGGAAAGATGAAAGATGAAACAATGCGGAAAGATGAAAGATGAAACAATGCGGAAAGATGAAACAATGCGGAAAGATGAAAGATGAAACAATGCGGAAAGATGAAAGATGAAACAATGCGGAAAGATGAAAGATGAAACAATGCGGAAAGATGAAAGATGAAACAATGCGGAAAGATGAAACAATGCGGAAAGATGAAAGATGAAACAATGCGGAAAGATGAAACAATGCGGAAAGATGAAACAATGCGGAAAGATGAAAGATGAAACAATGCGGAAAGATGAAAGATGAAAAAATGCGGAAGATGAAAGATGAAACAAAGCGGAAAGATGAAAGATGAAACAATGCGGAAAGATGAAACAATGCGGAAAGATGAAACAATGCGGAAAGATGAAACAATGCGGAAAGATGAAACAATGCGGAAAGATGAAACAATGCGGAAAGATGAAACAATGCGGAAAGATGAAACAATGCGGAAAGATGAAACAATGCGGAAAGATGAAACAATGCGGAAAGATGAAACAATGCGGAAAGATGAAACAATGCGGAAAGATGAAACAATGCGGAAAGATGAAACAATTCGGAAAGATGAAACAATGCGGAAAGATGAAACAATGCGGAAAGATGAAACAATGCGGAAAGATGAAAGATGAAACAATGCGGAAAGATGAAACAATGCGGAAAGATGAAAGATGAAACAATGCGGAATTATGAAACAATGCGGAAAGATGAAACAATGCGGAAAGATGAAACAATGCGGAAAGATGAAAGATGAAAGAATGCGGAAAGATGAAAGATGAAACATTGCGGAAAGATGAAAGATGAAACAATGCGGAAAGATGAAACAATGCGGAAAGATGAAAAAATGCTTAAAGATGAAACAATGCGGAAAGATGAAAGATGAAAGAATGCGGAAAGATGAAAGATGAAACATTGCGGAAAGATGAAAGATGAAACAATGCGGAAAGATGAAACAATGCGGAAAGATGAAAGCTGAAACAATGCGGAAAGATGAAAGATGAAACAATGCGGAAAGATGAAAGATGAAACAATGCGGAAAGATGAAAGATGAAACAATGCGGAAAGATGAAAGATGAAACAATGCGGAAAGATGAAACAATGCGGAAAGATGAAAGATGAAACAATGCGGAAAGATGAAAGATGAAACAATGCGGAAAGATGAAACAATGCGGAAAGATGAAAGATGATACAATGCGGAAAGATGAAAGATGAAACAATGCGGAAAGATGAAAGATGAAACAATGCGGAAAGATGAAACAATGCGGAAAGATGAAACAATGCGGAAAGATGAAACAATGCGGAAAGATGAAAGATGAAAGAATGCGGAAAGATGAAAGATGAAACAATGCGGAAAGATGAAAGATGAAACAATGCGGAAAGATGAAAGATGAAAGAATGCGGAAAGATGAAAGATGAAACATTGCGGAAAGATGAAAGATGAAACAATGCGGAAAGATGAAAGATGAAAGAATGCGGAAAGATGAAAGATGAAACAATGCGGAAAGATGAAACAATGCGGAAAGATGAAAGAATGCGGAAAGATCAAAAATGAAACAATGCGGAAAGATGAAAGATGAAACAATGCGGAAAGATGAAAGATGAAAGAATGCGGAAAGATGAAAGATGAAACAATGCGGAAAGATGAAAGATGAAACAATGCGGAAAGATGAAAGATGAAACAATGCGGAAAGATGAAAGATGAAACAATGCGGAAAGATGAAAGATGAAACAATGCGGAAAGAAGAAACAATGCGGAAAGATGAAAGAATGCGGAAAGATGAAACAATGCGGAAAGATGAAAGAATGCGGAAAGATGAAAGATGAAACAATGCCGAAAGATGAAAGATGAAACAATGCGGAAAGATGAAAGATGAAAGAATGCGGAAAGATGAAAGATGAAACATTGCGGAAAGATGAAAGATGAAACAATGCGGAAAGATGAAACAATGCGGAAAGATGAAAGATGAAACAATGCGGAAAGATGAAAGATGAAACAATGCGGAAAGATGAAAGATGAAACAATGCGGAAAGATGAAAGATGAAACAATGCGGAAAGATGAAACAATGCGGAAAGATGAAAGATGAAACAATGCGGAAAGATGAAACAATGCGGAAAGATGAAACAATGCGGAAAGATGAAAGATGAAACAATGCGGAAAGATGAAAGATGAAAAAATGCGGAAAGATGAAAGATGAAACAATGCGGAAAGATGAAAGATGAAAAAATGCGGAAAGATGAAGATGAAACAATGCGGAAAGATGAAAGATGAAAGAATGCGGAAGATGAAAGATGAAACAAAGCGGAAAGATGAAAGATGAAACAATGCGGAAAGATGAAACAATGCGGAAAGATGAAACAATGCGGAAAGATGAAAGATGAAACAATGCGGAAAGATGAAAGATGAAACAATGCGGAAAGATGAAACAATGCGGAAAGATGAAACAATGCGGAAAGATGAAACAATGCGGAAAGATGAAACAATGCGGAAAGATGAAACAATGCGGAAAGATGAAACAATGCGGAAAGATGAAACAATGCGGAAAGATGAAACAATGCGGAAAGATGAAACAATGCGGAAAGATGAAACAATTCGGAAAGATGAAACAATGCGGAAAGATGAAACAATGCGGAAAGATGAAACAATGCGGAAAGATGAAACAATGCGGAAAGATGAAAGATGAAACAATGCGGAAAGATGAAACAATGCGGAAAGATGAAAGATGAAACAATGCGGAAAGATGAAACAATGCGGAAAGATGAAACAATGCGGAAAGATGAAACAATGCGGAAAGATGAAACAATGCGGAAAGATGAAACAATGCGGAAAGATGAAACAATGCGGAAAGATGAAAGATAAAAGAATGCGGAAAGATGAAAGATGAAACATTGCGGAAAGATGAAAGATGAAACAATGCGGAAAGAAGAAACAATGCGGAAAGATGAAACAATGCGGAAAGATGAAACAATGCGGAAAGATGAAACAATGCGGAAAGATGAAACAATGCGGAAAGATGAAACAATGCGGAAAGATGAAACAATGCGGAAAGATGAAACAATGCGGAAAGATGAAACAATGCGGAAAGATGAAACAATGCGGAAAGATGAAACAATGCGGAAAGATGAAAGATGAAACAATGCGGAAAGATGAAACAATGCGGAAAGATGAAACAATGCGGAAAGATGAAACAATGCGGAAAGATGAAACAATGCGGAAAGATGAAACAATGCGGAAAGATGAAACAATGCGGAAAGATGAAACAATGCGGAAAGATGAAACAATGCGGAAAGATGAAAGATGAAACAATGCGGAAAGATGAAAGATGAAAAAATGCGGAAAGATGAAAGATGAAACAATGCGGAAAGATGAAAGATGAAAAAATGCGGAAAGATGAAAGATGAAACAATGCGGAAAGATGAAAGATGAAAGAATGCGGAAGATGAAAGATGAAACAAAGCGGAAAGATGAAAGATGAAACAATGCGGAAAGATGAAAGATGAAACAATGCGGAAAGATGAAACAATGCGGAAAGATGAAAGATGAAACAATGCGGAAAGATGAAACAATGCGGAAAGATGAAACAATGCGGAAAGATGAAAGATGAAACAATGCGGAAAGATGAAACAATGCGGAAAGATGAAACAATGCGGAAAGATGAAACAATGCGGAAAGATGAAACAATGCGGAAAGATGAAACAATGCGGAAAGATGAAACAATGCGGAAAGATGAAACAATGCGGAAAGATGAAACAATGCGGAAAGATGAAACAATGCGGAAAGATGAAACAATGCGGAAAGATGAAACAATGCGGAAAGATGAAACAATGCGGAAAGATGAAACAATGCGGAAAGATGAAACAATGCGGAAAGATGAAACAATGCGGAAAGATGAAACAATGCGGAAAGATGAAACAATGCGGAAAGATGAAACAATGCGGAAAGATGAAACAATGCGGAAAGATGAAACAATGCGGAAAGATGAAACAATGCGGAAAGATGAAACAATGCGGAAAGATGAAACAATGCGGAAAGATGAAACAATGCGGAAAGATGAAACAATGCGGAAAGATGAAAGATGAAACAATGCGGAAAGATGAAAGATGAAAAAATGCGGAAAGATGAAAGATGATACAATGCGGAAAGATGAAAGATGAAACAATGCGGAAAGATGAAAGATGAAACAATGCGGAAAGATGAAACAATGCGGAAAGATGAAAGATGAAAAAATGCGGAAAGATGAAAGATGATACAATGCGGAAAGATGAAAGATGAAACAATGCGGAAAGATGAAAGATGAAACAATGCGGAAAGATTAAACAATGCGGAAAGATGAAAGATGATACAATGCGGAAAGATGGAAGATGAAACAATGCGGAAAGATGAAAGATGAAACAATGCGGAAAGATGAAACAATGCGGAAAGATGAAACAATGCGGAAAGATGAAACAATGCGGAAAGATGAAACAATGCGGAAAGATGAAACAATGCGGAAAGATGAAACAATGCGGAAAGATGAAACAATGCGGAAAGATGAAACAATGCGGAAAGATGAAACAATGCGGAAAGATGAAACAATGCGGAAAGATGAAACAATGCGGAAAGATGAAAGATGAAAGAATGCGGAAAGATGAAAGATGAAGCAATGCGGAAAGATGAAAGATGAAACAATGCGGAAAGATGAAAGATGAAAGAATGCGGAAAGATGAAAGATGAAACATTGCGGAAAGATGAAAGATGAAACAATGCGGAAAGATGAAAGATGAAAGAATGCGGAAAGATGAAAGATGAAAGAATGCGGAAAGATGAAAGATGAAACAATGCGGAAAGATGAAAGATGAAACAATGCGGAAAGATGAAAGATGAAACAATGCGGAAAGATGAAAGATGAAAGAATGCGGAAAGATGAAAGATGAAAGAATGCGGAAAGATGAAAGATGAAAAAATGCGGAAAGATGAAAGATGAAACAATGCGGAAAGATGAAAGATGAAACAATGCGGAAAGATGAAAGATGAAAGAATGCGGAAAGATGAAAGATGAAACAATGCGGAAAGATGAAAGATGAAACATTGCGGAAAGATGAAAGATGAAACAATGCGGAAAGATGAAAGATGAAAAAATGCGGAAAGATGAAAGATGATACAATGCGGAAAGATGAAAGATGAAACAATGCGGAAAGATGAAAGATGAAACAATGCGGAAAGATGAAACAATGCGGAAAGATGAAAGATGAAAGAATGCGGAAAGATGAAAGATGAAACAATGCGGAAAGATGAAAGATGAAACAATGCGGAAAGATGAAAGATGAAAGAATGCGGAAAGATGAAAGATGAAACATTGCGGAAAGATGAAAGATGAAACAATGCGGAAAGATGAAAGATGAAAGAATGCGGAAAGATGAAAGATGAAACAATGCGGAAAGATGAAAGAATGCGGAAAGATGAAAGATGAAACAATGCGGAAAGATGAAAGATGAAACAATGCGGAAAGATGAAAGATGAAAGAATGCGGAAAGATGAAAGATGAAACAATGCGGAAAGATGAAAGATGAAACAATGCGGAAAGATGAAAGATGAAACAATGCGGAAAGATGAAAGATGAAACAATGCGGAAAGATGAAAGATGAAACAATGCGGAAAGAAGAAACAATGCGGAAAGATGAAAGAATGCGGAAAGATGAAACAATGCGGAAAGATGAAAGAATGCGGAAAGATGAAAGATGAAACAATGCCGAAAGATGAAAGATGAAACAATGCGGAAAGATGAAAGATGAAAGAATGCGGAAAGATGAAAGATGAAACATTGCGGAAAGATGAAAGATGAAACAATGCGGAAAGATGAAACAATGCGGAAAGATGAAAGATGAAACAATGCGGAAAGATGAAAGATGAAACAATGCGGAAAGATGAAAGATGAAACAATGCGGAAAGATGAAAGATGAAACAATGCGGAAAGATGAAAGATGAAACAATGCGGAAAGATGAAAGATGAAACAATGCGGAAAGATGAAAGATGAAACAATGCGGAAAGATGAAAGATGAAACAATGCGGAAAGATGAAAGATGAAACAATGCGGAAAGATGAAACAATGCGGAAAGATGAAAGATGAAACAATGCGGAAAGATGAAAGATGAAACAATGCGGAAAGATGAAAGATGAAACAATGCGGAAAGATGAAAGATGAAACAATGCGGAAAGATGAAACAATGCGGAAAGATGAAAGATGAAACAATGCGGAAAGATGAAAGATGAAACAATGCGGAAAGATGAAACAATGCGGAAAGATGAAAGATGAAACAATGCGGAAAGATGAAACAATGCGGAAAGATGAAACAATGCGGAAAGATGAAAGATGAAACAATGCGGAAAGATGAAACAATGCGGAAAGATGAAACAATGCGGAAAGATGAAAGATGAAACAATGCGGAAAGATGAAAGATGAAAAAATGCGGAAGATGAAAGATGAAACAAAGCGGAAAGATGAAAGATGAAACAATGCGGAAAGATGAAACAATGCGGAAAGATGAAACAATGTGGAAAGATGAAAGATGAAACAATGCGGAAAGATGAAACAATGCGGAAAGATGAAACAATGCGGAAAGATGAAACAATGCGGAAAGATGAAACAATGCGGAAAGATGAAACAATGCGGAAAGATGAAAGATGAAACAATGCGGAAAGATGAAACAATGCGGAAAGATGAAACAATGCGGAAAGATGAAACAATTCGGAAAGATGAAACAATGCGGAAAGATGAAACAATGCGGAAAGATGAAACAATGCGGAAAGATGAAACAATGCGGAAAGATGAAAGATGAAACAATGCGGAAAGATGAAACAATGCGGAAAGATGAAAGATGAAACAATGCGGAATTATGAAACAATGCGGAAAGATGAAACAATGCGGAAAGATGAAACAATGCGGAAAGATGAAACAATGCGGAAAGATGAAACAATGCGGAAAGATGAAAGATGAAAGAATGCGGAAAGATGAAAGATGAAACATTGCGGAAAGATGAAAGATGAAACAATGCGGAAAGATGAAACAATGCGGAAAGATGAAACAATGCGGAAAGATGAAACAATGCGGAAAGATGAAAGATGAAAGAATGCGGAAAGATGAAAGATGAAACATTGCGGAAAGATGAAAGATGAAACAATGCGGAAAGATGAAACAATGCGGGAAGATGAAAGCTGAAACAATGCGGAAAGATGAAAGATGAAACAATGCGGAAAGATGAAAGATGAAACAATGCGGAAAGATGAAAGATGAAACAATGCGGAAAGATGAAAGATGAAACAATGCGGAAAGATGAAACAATGCGGAAAGATGAAAGATGAAACAATGCGGAAAGATGAAAGATGAAACAATGCGGAAAGATGAAACAATGCGGAAAGATGAAAGATGATACAATGCGGAAAGATGAAAGATGAAACAATGCGGAAAGATGAAAGATGAAACAATGCGGAAAGATGAAACAATGCGGAAAGATGAAACAATGCGGAAAGATGAAACAATGCGGAAAGATGAAAGATGAAAGAATGCGGAAAGATGAAAGATGAAACAATGCGGAAAGATGAAAGATGAAACAATGCGGAAAGATGAAAGATGAAAGAATGCGGAAAGATGAAAGATGAAACATTGCGGAAAGATGAAAGATGAAACAATGCGGAAAGATGAAAGATGAAAGAATGCGGAAAGATGAAAGATGAAACAATGCGGAAAGATGAAACAATGCGGAAAGATGAAACAATGCGGAAAGATGAAAGAATGCGGAAAGATCAAAAATGAAACAATGCGGAAAGATGAAAGATGAAACAATGCGGAAAGATGAAAGATGAAAGAATGCGGAAAGATGAAAGATGAAACAATGCGGAAAGATGAAAGATGAAACAATGCGGAAAGATGAAAGATGAAACAATGCGGAAAGATGAAAGATGAAACAATGCGGAAAGATGAAAGATGAAACAATGCGGAAAGAAGAAACAATGCGGAAAGATGAAAGAATGCGGAAAGATGAAACAATGCGGAAAGATGAAAGAATGCGGAAAGATGAAAGATGAAACAATGCCGAAAGATGAAAGATGAAACAATGCGGAAAGATGAAAGATGAAAGAATGCGGAAAGATGAAAGATGAAACATTGCGGAAAGATGAAAGATGAAACAATGCGGAAAGATGAAACAATGCGGAAAGATGAAACAATGCGGAAAGATGAAACAATGCGGAAAGATGAAACAATGCGGAAAGATGAAACAATGCGGAAAGATGAAAGATGAAAGAATGCGGAAAGATGAAAGATGAAACAATGCGGAAAGATGAAAGATGAAACAATGCGGAAAGATGAAAGATGAAACAATGCGGAAAGATGAAAGATGAAAGAATGCGGAAAGATGAAAGATGAAACATTGCGGAAAGATGAAAAATGAAACAATGCGGAAAGATGAAAGATGAAAGAATGCGGAAAGATGAAAGATGAAAGAATGCGGAAGGATGAAAGATGAAACAATGCGGAAAGATGAAAGATGAAACAATGCGGAAAGATGAAATATGAAACAATGCGGAAAGATGAAAGATGAAAGATGAAAGAATGCGGAAAGATGAAAGATGAAAAAATGCGGAAAGATGAAACATGAAACAATGCAGAAAGATGAAAGATGAAACAATGCGGAAAGATGAAAGATGAAACAATGCGGAAAGATGAAAGATGATACAATGCGGAAAGATGAAAGATGAAACATTGCGGAAAGATGAAAGATAAAAGAATGCGGAAAGATGAAAGATGAAACAATGCGGAAAGATGAAAGATGAAAGAATGCGGAAAGATGAAAGATGAAACATTGCGGAAAGATGAAAGATGAAACAATGCGGAAAGATGAAAGATGAAAGAATGCGGAAAGATGAAAGATGAAACAATGCGGAAAGATGAAAGAATGCGGAAAGATGAAAGATGAAACAATGCGGAAAGATGAAAGATGAAACAATGCGGAAAGATGAAAGATGAAAGAATGCGGAAAGATGAAAGATGAAACAATGCGGAAAGATGAAAGATGAAACAATGCGGAAAGATGAAAGATGAAACAATGCGGAAAGATGAAAGATGAAACAATGCGGAAAGATGAAAGATGAAACAATGCGGAAAGAAGAAACAATGCGGAAAGATGAAAGAATGCGGAAAGATGAAACAATGCGGAAAGATGAAAGAATGCGGAAAGATGAAAGATGAAACAATGCCGAAAGATGAAAGATGAAACAATGCGGAAAGATGAAAGATGAAAGAATGCGGAAAGATGAAAGATGAAACATTGCGGAAAGATGAAAGATGAAACAATGCGGAAAGATGAAACAATGCGGAAAGATGAAAGATGAAACAATGCGGAAAGATGAAAGATGAAACAATGCGGAAAGATGAAAGATGAAACAATGCGGAAAGATGAAAGATGAAACAATGCGGAAAGATGAAAGATGAAACAATGCGGAAAGATGAAAGATGAAACAATGCGGAAAGATGAAAGATGAAACAATGCGGAAAGATGAAAGATGAAACAATGCGGAAAGATGAAAGATGAAACAATGCGGAAAGATGAAACAATGCGGAAAGATGAAAGATGAAACAATGCGGAAAGATGAAAGATGAAACAATGCGGAAAGATGAAAGATGAAACAATGCGGAAAGATGAAAGATGAAACAATGCGGAAAGATGAAACAATGCGGAAAGATGAAAGATGAAACAATGCGGAAAGATGAAAGATGAAACAATGCGGAAAGATGAAACAATGCGGAAAGATGAAAGATGAAACAATGCGGAAAGATGAAACAATGCGGAAAGATGAAACAATGCGGAAAGATGAAAGATGAAACAATGCGGAAAGATGAAACAATGCGGAAAGATGAAACAATGCGGAAAGATGAAAGATGAAACAATGCGGAAAGATGAAAGATGAAAAAATGCGGAAGATGAAAGATGAAACAAAGCGGAAAGATGAAAGATGAAACAATGCGGAAAGATGAAACAATGCGGAAAGATGAAACAATGTGGAAAGATGAAAGATGAAACAATGCGGAAAGATGAAACAATGCGGAAAGATGAAACAATGCGGAAAGATGAAACAATGCGGAAAGATGAAACAATGCGGAAAGATGAAACAATGCGGAAAGATGAAAGATGAAACAATGCGGAAAGATGAAACAATGCGGAAAGATGAAACAATGCGGAAAGATGAAACAATTCGGAAAGATGAAACAATGCGGAAAGATGAAACAATGCGGAAAGATGAAACAATGCGGAAAGATGAAACAATGCGGAAAGATGAAAGATGAAACAATGCGGAAAGATGAAACAATGCGGAAAGATGAAAGATGAAACAATGCGGAATTATGAAACAATGCGGAAAGATGAAACAATGCGGAAAGATGAAACAATGCGGAAAGATGAAACAATGCGGAAAGATGAAACAATGCGGAAAGATGAAAGATGAAAGAATGCGGAAAGATGAAAGATGAAACATTGCGGAAAGATGAAAGATGAAACAATGCGGAAAGATGAAACAATGCGGAAAGATGAAACAATGCGGAAAGATGAAACAATGCGGAAAGATGAAAGATGAAAGAATGCGGAAAGATGAAAGATGAAACATTGCGGAAAGATGAAAGATGAAACAATGCGGAAAGATGAAACAATGCGGGAAGATGAAAGCTGAAACAATGCGGAAAGATGAAAGATGAAACAATGCGGAAAGATGAAAGATGAAACAATGCGGAAAGATGAAAGATGAAACAATGCGGAAAGATGAAAGATGAAACAATGCGGAAAGATGAAACAATGCGGAAAGATGAAAGATGAAACAATGCGGAAAGATGAAAGATGAAACAATGCGGAAAGATGAAACAATGCGGAAAGATGAAAGATGATACAATGCGGAAAGATGAAAGATGAAACAATGCGGAAAGATGAAAGATGAAACAATGCGGAAAGATGAAACAATGCGGAAAGATGAAACAATGCGGAAAGATGAAACAATGCGGAAAGATGAAAGATGAAAGAATGCGGAAAGATGAAAGATGAAACAATGCGGAAAGATGAAAGATGAAACAATGCGGAAAGATGAAAGATGAAAGAATGCGGAAAGATGAAAGATGAAACATTGCGGAAAGATGAAAGATGAAACAATGCGGAAAGATGAAAGATGAAAGAATGCGGAAAGATGAAAGATGAAACAATGCGGAAAGATGAAACAATGCGGAAAGATGAAACAATGCGGAAAGATGAAAGAATGCGGAAAGATCAAAAATGAAACAATGCGGAAAGATGAAAGATGAAACAATGCGGAAAGATGAAAGATGAAAGAATGCGGAAAGATGAAAGATGAAACAATGCGGAAAGATGAAAGATGAAACAATGCGGAAAGATGAAAGATGAAACAATGCGGAAAGATGAAAGATGAAACAATGCGGAAAGATGAAAGATGAAACAATGCGGAAAGAAGAAACAATGCGGAAAGATGAAAGAATGCGGAAAGATGAAACAATGCGGAAAGATGAAAGAATGCGGAAAGATGAAAGATGAAACAATGCCGAAAGATGAAAGATGAAACAATGCGGAAAGATGAAAGATGAAAGAATGCGGAAAGATGAAAGATGAAACATTGCGGAAAGATGAAAGATGAAACAATGCGGAAAGATGAAACAATGCGGAAAGATGAAACAATGCGGAAAGATGAAACAATGCGGAAAGATGAAACAATGCGGAAAGATGAAAGATGAAAGAATGCGGAAAGATGAAAGATGAAACAATGCGGAAAGATGAAAGATGAAACAATGCGGAAAGATGAAAGATGAAACAATGCGGAAAGATGAAAGATGAAAGAATGCGGAAAGATGAAAGATGAAACATTGCGGAAAGATGAAAAATGAAACAATGCGGAAAGATGAAAGATGAAAGAATGCGGAAAGATGAAAGATGAAAGAATGCGGAAGGATGAAAGATGAAACAATGCGGAAAGATGAAAGATGAAACAATGCGGAAAGATGAAATATGAAACAATGCGGAAAGATGAAAGATGAAAGATGAAAGAATGCGGAAAGATGAAAGATGAAAAAATGCGGAAAGATGAAACATGAAACAATGCAGAAAGATGAAAGATGAAACAATGCGGAAAGATGAAAGATGAAACAATGCGGAAAGATGAAAGATGATACAATGCGGAAAGATGAAAGATGAAACATTGCGGAAAGATGAAAGATAAAAGAATGCGGAAAGATGAAAGATGAAACAATGCGGAAAGATGAAAGATGAAACAATGCGGAAAGATGAAAGATGAAACAATGCGGAAAGATGAAAGATGAAACAATGCGGAAAGATGAAAGATGAAACAATGCGGAAAGATGAAAGATGAAAGAATGCGGAAAGATGAAACAATGCGGAAAGATGAAAGATGAAACAATGCGGAAAGATGAAAGATGAAACAATGCGGAAAGATGAAAGATCAAACAATGCGGAAAGATGAAACAATGCGGAAAGATGAAAGAATGCGGAAAGATGAAAGATGAAACAATGCGGAAAGATGAAAGATGAAACAATGCGGAAAGATGAAAGATGAAACAATGCGGAAAGATGAAACAATGCGGAAAGATGAAAGATGAAACAATGCGGAAAGATGAAAGATGAAACAATGCGGAAAGATGAAACAATGCGGAAAGATGAAAGATGAAACAATGCGGAAAGATGAAAGATGAAACAATGCGGAAAGATGAAACAATGCGGAAAGATGAAAGATGAAACAATGCGGAAAGATGAAACAATGCAGAAAGATGAAAGATGAAAGAATGCGGAAAGATGAAAGATGAAAAAATGCGGAAAGATGAAAGATGAAACAATGCGGAAAGATGAAAGATGAAAAAATGCGGAAAGATGAAAGATGAAACAATGCGGAAAGATGAAAGATGAAAGAATGCGGAAGATGAAAGATGAAACAAAGCGGAAAGATGAAAGATGAAACAATGCGGAAAGATGAAAGATGAAACAATGCGGAAAGATGAAACAATGCGGAAAGATGAAAGATGAAACAATGCGGAAAGATGAAACAATGCGGAAAGATGAAACAATGCGGAAAGATGAAACAATGCGGAAAGATGAAACAATGCGGAAAGATGAAACAATGCGGAAAGATGAAACAATGCGGAAAGATGAAACAATGCGGAAAGATGAAACAATGCGGAAAGATGAAACAATGCGTAAAGATGAAACAATGCGGAAAGATGAAACAATGCGGAAAGATGAAACAATGCGGAAAGATGAAAGATGAAACAATGCGGAAAGATGAAACAATGCGGAAAGATG
The DNA here is from genome assembly GCA_949152435.1 of Gastracanthus pulcherrimus. NCBI lineage: Eukaryota > Metazoa > Arthropoda > Insecta > Hymenoptera > Pteromalidae > Gastracanthus > Gastracanthus pulcherrimus. The sequence goes on along the minus strand of CASCKD010000128.1, from coordinate 662,882 downwards.
AAACAATGCGGACAGATGAAAGATGAAACAATGCGGAAAGATGAAATATGAAAAAATGCGGAAAGATGAAAGATGAAAGAATGCGGAAAGATGAAAGATGAAAAAATGCGGAAAGATGAAAGATGAAACAATGCGGAAAGATGAAAGATGAAAGAATGCGGAAGATGAAAGATGAAACAAAGCGGAAAGATGAAAGATGAAACAATGCGGAAAGATGAAAGATGAAAGAATGCGGAAGATGAAAGATGAAACAAAGCGGAAAGATGAAAGATGAAACAATGCGGAAAGATGAAAGATGAAACAATGCGGAAAGATGAAACAATGCGGAAAGATGAAAGATGAAACAATGCGGAAAGATGAAACAATGCGGAAAGATGAAAGATGAAACAATGCGGAAAGATGAAACAATGCGGAAAGATGAAACAATGCGGAAAGATGAAACAATGCGGAAAGATGAAACAATGCGGAAAGATGAAACAATGCGGAAAGATGAAACAATGCGGAAAGATGAAACAATGCGGAAAGATGAAACAATGCGGAAAGATGAAACAATGCGGAAAGATGAAACAATGCGGAAAGATGAAAGATGAAACAATGCGGAAAGATGAAAGATGAAACAATGCGGAAAGATGAAACAATGCGGAAAGATGAAAGATGAAACAATGCGGAAAGATGAAAGATGAAACAATGCGGAAAGATGAAACAATGCGGAAAGATGAAACAATGCGGAAAGATGAAACAATGCGGAAAGATGAAACAATGCGGAAAGATGAAACAATGCGGAAAGATGAAACAATGCGGAAAGATGAAACAATGCGGAAAGATGAAACAATGCGGAAAGATGAAAGATGAAACAATGCGGAAAGATGAAAGATGAAAAAATGCGGAAAGATGAAAGATGAAACAATGCGGAAAGATGAAAGATGAAAAAATGCGGAAAGATGAAAGATGAAACAATGCGGAAAGATGAAAGATGAAAGAATGCGGAAGATGAAAGATGAAACAAAGCGGAAAGATGAAAGATGAAACAATGCGGAAAGATGAAAGATGAAACAATGCGGAAAGATGAAACAATGCGGAAAGATGAAAGATGAAACAATGCGGAAAGATGAAACAATGCGGAAAGATGAAAGATGAAACAATGCGGAAAGATGAAACAATGCGGAAAGATGAAACAATGCGGAAAGATGAAACAATGCGGAAAGATGAAACAATGCGGAAAGATGAAACAATGCGGAAAGATGAAACAATGCGGAAAGATGAAACAATGCGGAAAGATGAAACAATGCGGAAAGATGAAACAATGCGGAAAGATGAAACAATGCGGAAAGATGAAACAATGCGGAAAGATGAAACAATGCGGAAAGATGAAACAATGCGGAAAGATGAAAGATGAAACAATGCGGAAAGATGAAAGATGAAAAAATGCGGAAAGATGAAAGATGATACAATGCGGAAAGATGAAAGATGAAACAATGCGGAAAGATGAAAGATGAAACAATGCGGAAAGATGAAACAATGCGGAAAGATGAAAGATGATACAATGCGGAAAGATGGAAGATGAAACAATGCGGAAAGATGAAAGATGAAACAATGCGGAAAGATGAAACAATGCGGAAAGATGAAACAATGCGGAAAGATGAAACAATGCGGAAAGATGAAACAATGCGGAAAGATGAAACAATGCGGAAAGATGAAAGATGAAAGAATGCGGAAAGATGAAAGATGAAACAATGCGGAAAGATGAAAGATGAAACAATGCGGAAAGATGAAAGATGAAAGAATGCGGAAAGATGAAAGATGAAACATTGCGGAAAGATGAAAGATGAAACAATGCGGAAAGATGAAAGATGAAAGAATGCGGAAAGATGAAAGATGAAAGAATGCGGAAAGATGAAAGATGAAACAATGCGGAAAGATGAAAGATGAAACAATGCGGAAAGATGAAAGATGAAACAATGCGGAAAGATGAAAGATGAAAGAATGCGGAAAGATGAAAGATGAAAGAATGCGGAAAGATGAAAGATGAAAAAATGCGGAAAGATGAAAGATGAAACAATGCGGAAAGATGAAAGATGAAACAATGCGGAAAGATGAAAGATGAAAGAATGCGGAAAGATGAAAGATGAAACAATGCGGAAAGATGAAAGATGAAACATTGCGGAAAGATGAAAGATGAAACAATGCGGAAAGATGAAAGATGAAAAAATGCGGAAAGATGAAAGATGATACAATGCGGAAAGATGAAAGATGAAACAATGCGGAAAGATGAAAGATGAAACAATGCGGAAAGATGAAACAATGCGGAAAGATGAAAGATGAAAGAATGCGGAAAGATGAAAGATGAAACAATGCGGAAAGATGAAAGATGAAACAATGCGGAAAGATGAAAGATGAAAGATTGCGGAAAGATGAAAGATGAAACATTGCGGAAAGATGAAAGATGAAACAATGCGGAAAGATGAAAGATGAAAGAATGCGGAAAGATGAAAGATGAAACAATGCGGAAAGATGAAAGAATGCGGAAAGATGAAAGATGAAACAATGCGGAAAGATGAAAGATGAAACAATGCGGAAAGATGAAAGATGAAAGAATGCGGAAAGATGAAAGATGAAACAATGCGGAAAGATGAAAGATGAAACAATGCGGAAAGATGAAAGATGAAACAATGCGGAAAGATGAAAGATGAAACAATGCGGAAAGATGAAAGATGAAACAATGCGGAAAGAAGAAACAATGCGGAAAGATGAAAGAATGCGGAAAGATGAAACAATGCGGAAAGATGAAAGAATGCGGAAAGATGAAAGATGAAACAATGCCGAAAGATGAAAGATGAAACAATGCGGAAAGATGAAAGATGAAAGAATGCGGAAAGATGAAAGATGAAACATTGCGGAAAGATGAAAGATGAAACAATGCGGAAAGATGAAACAATGCGGAAAGATGAAAGATGAAACAATGCGGAAAGATGAAAGATGAAACAATGCGGAAAGATGAAAGATGAAACAATGCGGAAAGATGAAAGATGAAACAATGCGGAAAGATGAAAGATGAAACAATGCGGAAAGATGAAAGATGAAACAATGCGGAAAGATGAAAGATGAAACAATGCGGAAAGATGAAAGATGAAACAATGCGGAAAGATGAAAGATGAAACAATGCGGAAAGATGAAACAATGCGGAAAGATGAAAGATGAAACAATGCGGAAAGATGAAAGATGAAACAATGCGGAAAGATGAAAGATGAAACAATGCGGAAAGATGAAAGATGAAACAATGCGGAAAGATGAAACAATGCGGAAAGATGAAAGATGAAACAATGCGGAAAGATGAAACAATGCGGAAAGATGAAACAATGCGGAAAGATGAAAGATGAAACAATGCGGAAAGATGAAAGATGAAAAAATGCGGAAGATGAAAGATGAAACAAAGCGGAAAGATGAAAGATGAAACAATGCGGAAAGATGAAACAATGCGGAAAGATGAAACAATGCGGAAAGATGAAACAATGCGGAAAGATGAAACAATGCGGAAAGATGAAACAATGCGGAAAGATGAAACAATGCGGAAAGATGAAACAATGCGGAAAGATGAAACAATGCGGAAAGATGAAACAATGCGGAAAGATGAAACAATGCGGAAAGATGAAACAATGCGGAAAGATGAAACAATGCGGAAAGATGAAACAATGCGGAAAGATGAAACAATTCGGAAAGATGAAACAATGCGGAAAGATGAAACAATGCGGAAAGATGAAACAATGCGGAAAGATGAAAGATGAAACAATGCGGAAAGATGAAACAATGCGGAAAGATGAAAGATGAAACAATGCGGAATTATGAAACAATGCGGAAAGATGAAACAATGCGGAAAGATGAAACAATGCGGAAAGATGAAACAATGCGGAAAGATGAAACAATGCGGAAAGATGAAACAATGCGGAAAGATGAAAGATGAAAGAATGCGGAAAGATGAAAGATGAAACATTGCGGAAAGATGAAAGATGAAACAATGCGGAAAGATGAAACAATGCGGAAAGATGAAAAAATGCTTAAAGATGAAACAATGCGGAAAGATGAAAGATGAAAGAATGCGGAAAGATGAAAGATGAAACATTGCGGAAAGATGAAAGATGAAACAATGCGGAAAGATGAAACAATGCGGAAAGATGAAAGCTGAAACAATGCGGAAAGATGAAAGATGAAACAATGCGGAAAGATGAAAGATGAAACAATGCGGAAAGATGAAAGATGAAACAATGCGGAAAGATGAAAGATGAAACAATGCGGAAAGATGAAACAATGCGGAAAGATGAAAGATGAAACAATGCGGAAAGATGAAAGATGAAACAATGCGGAAAGATGAAACAATGCGGAAAGATGAAAGATGATACAATGCGGAAAGATGAAAGATGAAACAATGCGGAAAGATGAAAGATGAAACAATGCGGAAAGATGAAACAATGCGGAAAGATGAAACAATGCGGAAAGATGAAACAATGCGGAAAGATGAAAGATGAAAGAATGCGGAAAGATGAAAGATGAAACAATGCGGAAAGATGAAAGATGAAACAATGCGGAAAGATGAAAGATGAAAGAATGCGGAAAGATGAAAGATGAAACATTGCGGAAAGATGAAAGATGAAACAATGCGGAAAGATGAAAGATGAAAGAATGCGGAAAGATGAAAGATGAAACAATGCGGAAAGATGAAACAATGCGGAAAGATGAAAGAATGCGGAAAGATCAAAAATGAAACAATGCGGAAAGATGAAAGATGAAACAATGCGGAAAGATGAAAGATGAAAGAATGCGGAAAGATGAAAGATGAAACAATGCGGAAAGATGAAAGATGAAACAATGCGGAAAGATGAAAGATGAAACAATGCGGAAAGATGAAAGATGAAACAATGCGGAAAGATGAAAGATGAAACAATGCGGAAAGAAGAAACAATGCGGAAAGATGAAAGAATGCGGAAAGATGAAACAATGCGGAAAGATGAAAGAATGCGGAAAGATGAAAGATGAAACAATGCCGAAAGATGAAAGATGAAACAATGCGGAAAGATGAAAGATGAAAGAATGCGGAAAGATGAAAGATGAAACATTGCGGAAAGATGAAAGATGAAACAATGCGGAAAGATGAAACAATGCGGAAAGATGAAAGATGAAACAATGCGGAAAGATGAAAGATGAAACAATGCGGAAAGATGAAAGATGAAACAATGCGGAAAGATGAAAGATGAAACAATGCGGAAAGATGAAACAATGCGGAAAGATGAAAGATGAAACAATGCGGAAAGATGAAACAATGCGGAAAGATGAAACAATGCGGAAAGATGAAAGATGAAACAATGCGGAAAGATGAAAGATGAAAAAATGCGGAAAGATGAAAGATGAAACAATGCGGAAAGATGAAAGATGAAAAAATGCGGAAAGATGAAGATGAAACAATGCGGAAAGATGAAAGATGAAAGAATGCGGAAGATGAAAGATGAAACAAAGCGGAAAGATGAAAGATGAAACAATGCGGAAAGATGAAACAATGCGGAAAGATGAAACAATGCGGAAAGATGAAAGATGAAACAATGCGGAAAGATGAAAGATGAAACAATGCGGAAAGATGAAACAATGCGGAAAGATGAAACAATGCGGAAAGATGAAACAATGCGGAAAGATGAAACAATGCGGAAAGATGAAACAATGCGGAAAGATGAAACAATGCGGAAAGATGAAACAATGCGGAAAGATGAAACAATGCGGAAAGATGAAACAATGCGGAAAGATGAAACAATTCGGAAAGATGAAACAATGCGGAAAGATGAAACAATGCGGAAAGATGAAACAATGCGGAAAGATGAAACAATGCGGAAAGATGAAAGATGAAACAATGCGGAAAGATGAAACAATGCGGAAAGATGAAAGATGAAACAATGCGGAAAGATGAAACAATGCGGAAAGATGAAACAATGCGGAAAGATGAAACAATGCGGAAAGATGAAACAATGCGGAAAGATGAAACAATGCGGAAAGATGAAACAATGCGGAAAGATGAAAGATAAAAGAATGCGGAAAGATGAAAGATGAAACATTGCGGAAAGATGAAAGATGAAACAATGCGGAAAGAAGAAACAATGCGGAAAGATGAAACAATGCGGAAAGATGAAACAATGCGGAAAGATGAAACAATGCGGAAAGATGAAACAATGCGGAAAGATGAAACAATGCGGAAAGATGAAACAATGCGGAAAGATGAAACAATGCGGAAAGATGAAACAATGCGGAAAGATGAAACAATGCGGAAAGATGAAACAATGCGGAAAGATGAAAGATGAAACAATGCGGAAAGATGAAACAATGCGGAAAGATGAAACAATGCGGAAAGATGAAACAATGCGGAAAGATGAAACAATGCGGAAAGATGAAACAATGCGGAAAGATGAAACAATGCGGAAAGATGAAACAATGCGGAAAGATGAAACAATGCGGAAAGATGAAAGATGAAACAATGCGGAAAGATGAAAGATGAAAAAATGCGGAAAGATGAAAGATGAAACAATGCGGAAAGATGAAAGATGAAAAAATGCGGAAAGATGAAAGATGAAACAATGCGGAAAGATGAAAGATGAAAGAATGCGGAAGATGAAAGATGAAACAAAGCGGAAAGATGAAAGATGAAACAATGCGGAAAGATGAAAGATGAAACAATGCGGAAAGATGAAACAATGCGGAAAGATGAAAGATGAAACAATGCGGAAAGATGAAACAATGCGGAAAGATGAAACAATGCGGAAAGATGAAAGATGAAACAATGCGGAAAGATGAAACAATGCGGAAAGATGAAACAATGCGGAAAGATGAAACAATGCGGAAAGATGAAACAATGCGGAAAGATGAAACAATGCGGAAAGATGAAACAATGCGGAAAGATGAATCAATGCGGAAAGATGAAACAATGCGGAAAGATGAAACAATGCGGAAAGATGAAACAATGCGGAAAGATGAAACAATGCGGAAAGATGAAACAATGCGGAAAGATGAAACAATGCGGAAAGATGAAACAATGCGGAAAGATGAAACAATGCGGAAAGATGAAACAATGCGGAAAGATGAAACAATGCGGAAAGATGAAACAATGCGGAAAGATGAAACAATGCGGAAAGATGAAACAATGCGGAAAGATGAAACAATGCGGAAAGATGAAACAATGCGGAAAGATGAAACAATGCGGAAAGATGAAAGATGAAACAATGCGGAAAGATGAAAGATGAAAAAATGCGGAAAGATGAAAGATGATACAATGCGGAAAGATGAAAGATGAAACAATGCGGAAAGATGAAAGATGAAACAATGCGGAAAGATGAAACAATGCGGAAAGATGAAAGATGAAAAAATGCGGAAAGATGAAAGATGATACAATGCGGAAAGATGAAAGATGAAACAATGCGGAAAGATGAAAGATGAAACAATGCGGAAAGATTAAACAATGCGGAAAGATGAAAGATGATACAATGCGGAAAGATGGAAGATGAAACAATGCGGAAAGATGAAAGATGAAACAATGCGGAAAGATGAAACAATGCGGAAAGATGAAACAATGCGGAAAGATGAAACAATGCGGAAAGATGAAACAATGCGGAAAGATGAAACAATGCGGAAAGATGAAACAATGCGGAAAGATGAAACAATGCGGAAAGATGAAACAATGCGGAAAGATGAAACAATGCGGAAAGATGAAACAATGCGGAAAGATGAAACAATGCGGAAAGATGAAAGATGAAAGAATGCGGAAAGATGAAAGATGAAACAATGCGGAAAGATGAAAGATGAAACAATGCGGAAAGATGAAAGATGAAAGAATGCGGAAAGATGAAAGATGAAACATTGCGGAAAGATGAAAGATGAAACAATGCGGAAAGATGAAAGATGAAAGAATGCGGAAAGATGAAAGATGAAAGAATGCGGAAAGATGAAAGATGAAACAATGCGGAAAGATGAAAGATGAAACAATGCGGAAAGATGAAAGATGAAACAATGCGGAAAGATGAAAGATGAAAGAATGCGGAAAGATGAAAGATGAAAGAATGCGGAAAGATGAAAGATGAAAAAATGCGGAAAGATGAAAGATGAAACAATGCGGAAAGATGAAAGATGAAACAATGCGGAAAGATGAAAGATGAAAGAATGCGGAAAGATGAAAGATGAAACAATGCGGAAAGATGAAAGATGAAACATTGCGGAAAGATGAAAGATGAAACAATGCGGAAAGATGAAAGATGAAAAAATGCGGAAAGATGAAAGATGATACAATGCGGAAAGATGAAAGATGAAACAATGCGGAAAGATGAAAGATGAAACAATGCGGAAAGATGAAACAATGCGGAAAGATGAAAGATGAAAGAATGCGGAAAGATGAAAGATGAAACAATGCGGAAAGATGAAAGATGAAACAATGCGGAAAGATGAAAGATGAAAGAATGCGGAAAGATGAAAGATGAAACATTGCGGAAAGATGAAAGATGAAACAATGCGGAAAGATGAAAGATGAAAGAATGCGGAAAGATGAAAGATGAAACAATGCGGAAAGATGAAAGAATGCGGAAAGATGAAAGATGAAACAATGCGGAAAGATGAAAGATGAAACAATGCGGAAAGATGAAAGATGAAAGAATGCGGAAAGATGAAAGATGAAACAATGCGGAAAGATGAAAGATGAAACAATGCGGAAAGATGAAAGATGAAACAATGCGGAAAGATGAAAGATGAAACAATGCGGAAAGATGAAAGATGAAACAATGCGGAAAGAAGAAACAATGCGGAAAGATGAAAGAATGCGGAAAGATGAAACAATGCGGAAAGATGAAAGAATGCGGAAAGATGAAAGATGAAACAATGCCGAAAGATGAAAGATGAAACAATGCGGAAAGATGAAAGATGAAAGAATGCGGAAAGATGAAAGATGAAACATTGCGGAAAGATGAAAGATGAAACAATGCGGAAAGATGAAACAATGCGGAAAGATGAAAGATGAAACAATGCGGAAAGATGAAAGATGAAACAATGCGGAAAGATGAAAGATGAAACAATGCGGAAAGATGAAAGATGAAACAATGCGGAAAGATGAAAGATGAAACAATGCGGAAAGATGAAAGATGAAACAATGCGGAAAGATGAAAGATGAAACAATGCGGAAAGATGAAAGATGAAACAATGCGGAAAGATGAAAGATGAAACAATGCGGAAAGATGAAACAATGCGGAAAGATGAAAGATGAAACAATGCGGAAAGATGAAAGATGAAACAATGCGGAAAGATGAAAGATGAAACAATGCGGAAAGATGAAAGATGAAACAATGCGGAAAGATGAAACAATGCGGAAAGATGAAAGATGAAACAATGCGGAAAGATGAAAGATGAAACAATGCGGAAAGATGAAACAATGCGGAAAGATGAAAGATGAAACAATGCGGAAAGATGAAACAATGCGGAAAGATGAAACAATGCGGAAAGATGAAAGATGAAACAATGCGGAAAGATGAAACAATGCGGAAAGATGAAACAATGCGGAAAGATGAAAGATGAAACAATGCGGAAAGATGAAAGATGAAAAAATGCGGAAGATGAAAGATGAAACAAAGCGGAAAGATGAAAGATGAAACAATGCGGAAAGATGAAACAATGCGGAAAGATGAAACAATGTGGAAAGATGAAAGATGAAACAATGCGGAAAGATGAAACAATGCGGAAAGATGAAACAATGCGGAAAGATGAAACAATGCGGAAAGATGAAACAATGCGGAAAGATGAAACAATGCGGAAAGATGAAAGATGAAACAATGCGGAAAGATGAAACAATGCGGAAAGATGAAACAATGCGGAAAGATGAAACAATTCGGAAAGATGAAACAATGCGGAAAGATGAAACAATGCGGAAAGATGAAACAATGCGGAAAGATGAAACAATGCGGAAAGATGAAAGATGAAACAATGCGGAAAGATGAAACAATGCGGAAAGATGAAAGATGAAACAATGCGGAATTATGAAACAATGCGGAAAGATGAAACAATGCGGAAAGATGAAACAATGCGGAAAGATGAAACAATGCGGAAAGATGAAACAATGCGGAAAGATGAAAGATGAAAGAATGCGGAAAGATGAAAGATGAAACATTGCGGAAAGATGAAAGATGAAACAATGCGGAAAGATGAAACAATGCGGAAAGATGAAACAATGCGGAAAGATGAAACAATGCGGAAAGATGAAAGATGAAAGAATGCGGAAAGATGAAAGATGAAACATTGCGGAAAGATGAAAGATGAAACAATGCGGAAAGATGAAACAATGCGGGAAGATGAAAGCTGAAACAATGCGGAAAGATGAAAGATGAAACAATGCGGAAAGATGAAAGATGAAACAATGCGGAAAGATGAAAGATGAAACAATGCGGAAAGATGAAAGATGAAACAATGCGGAAAGATGAAACAATGCGGAAAGATGAAAGATGAAACAATGCGGAAAGATGAAAGATGAAACAATGCGGAAAGATGAAACAATGCGGAAAGATGAAAGATGATACAATGCGGAAAGATGAAAGATGAAACAATGCGGAAAGATGAAAGATGAAACAATGCGGAAAGATGAAACAATGCGGAAAGATGAAACAATGCGGAAAGATGAAACAATGCGGAAAGATGAAAGATGAAAGAATGCGGAAAGATGAAAGATGAAACAATGCGGAAAGATGAAAGATGAAACAATGCGGAAAGATGAAAGATGAAAGAATGCGGAAAGATGAAAGATGAAACATTGCGGAAAGATGAAAGATGAAACAATGCGGAAAGATGAAAGATGAAAGAATGCGGAAAGATGAAAGATGAAACAATGCGGAAAGATGAAACAATGCGGAAAGATGAAACAATGCGGAAAGATGAAAGAATGCGGAAAGATCAAAAATGAAACAATGCGGAAAGATGAAAGATGAAACAATGCGGAAAGATGAAAGATGAAAGAATGCGGAAAGATGAAAGATGAAACAATGCGGAAAGATGAAAGATGAAACAATGCGGAAAGATGAAAGATGAAACAATGCGGAAAGATGAAAGATGAAACAATGCGGAAAGATGAAAGATGAAACAATGCGGAAAGAAGAAACAATGCGGAAAGATGAAAGAATGCGGAAAGATGAAACAATGCGGAAAGATGAAAGAATGCGGAAAGATGAAAGATGAAACAATGCCGAAAGATGAAAGATGAAACAATGCGGAAAGATGAAAGATGAAAGAATGCGGAAAGATGAAAGATGAAACATTGCGGAAAGATGAAAGATGAAACAATGCGGAAAGATGAAACAATGCGGAAAGATGAAAGATGAAACAATGCGGAAAGATGAAAGATGAAACAATGCGGAAAGATGAAAGATGAAACAATGCGGAAAGATGAAAGATGAAACAATGCGGAAAGATGAAAGATGAAACAATGCGGAAAGATGAAAGATGAAAGAATGCGGAAAGATGAAAGATGAAACAATGCGGAAAGATGAAAGATGAAACAATGCGGAAAGATGAAAGATGAAACAATGCGGAAAGATGAAACAATGCGGAAAGATGAAAGATGAAACAATGCGGAAAGATGAAAGATGAAACAATGCGGAAAGATGAAAGATGAAACAATGCGGAAAGATGAAACAATGCGGAAAGATGAAAGATGAAAGAATGCGGAAAGATGAAACAATGCGGAAAGATGAAACAATGCGGAAAGATGAAAGATGAAACAATGCGGAAAGATGAAAGATGAAAAAATGCGGAAAGATGAAAGATGAAACAATGCGGAAAGATGAAAGATGAAAAAATGCGGAAAGATGAAAGATGAAACAATGCGGAAAGATGAAAGATGAAAGAATGCGGAAGATGAAAGATGAAACAAAGCGGAAAGATGAAAGATGAAACAATGCGGAAAGATGAAACAATGCGGAAAGATGAAACAATGCGGAAAGATGAAAGATGAAACAATGCGGAAAGATGAAAGATGAAACAATGCGGGAAGATGAAACAATGCGGAAAGATGAAACAATGCGGAAAGATGAAACAATGCGGAAAGATGAAACAATGCGGACAGATGAAACAATGCGGAAAGATGAAACAATGCGGAAAGATGAAACAATGCGGAAAGATGAAACAATGCGGAAAGATGAAACAATTCGGAAAGATGAAACAATGCGGAAAGATGAAACAATGCGGAAAGATGAAACAATGCGGAAAGATGAAACAATGCGGAAAGATGAAACAATGCGGAAAGATGAAAGATGAAAGAATGCGGAAAGATGAAAGATGAAACATTGCGGAAAGATGAAAGATGAAACAATGCGGAAAGATGAAACAATGCGGAAAGATGAAAGCTGAAACAATGCGGAAAGATGAAAGATGAAACAATGCGGAAAGATGAAAGATGAAACAATGCGGAAAGATGAAAGATGAAACAATGCGGAAAGATGAAAGATGAAACAATGCGGAAAGATGAAACAATGCGGAAAGATGAAAGATGAAACAATGCGGAAAGATGAAAGATGAAACAATGCGGAAAGATGAAAGATGAAACAATGCGGAAAGATGAAAGATGAAACAATGCGGAAAGATGAAAGATGAAACAATGCGGAAAGATGAAACAATGCGGAAAGATGAAAGATGAAACAATGCGGAAAGATGAAACAATGCGGAAAGATGAAACAATGCGGAAAGATGAAACAATGCGGAAAGATGAAACAATGCGGAAAGATGAAACAATGCGGAAAGATGAAACAATGCGGAAAGATGAAACAATGCGGAAAGATGAAACAATGCGGAAAGATGAAACAATGCGGAAAGATGAAACAATGCGGAAAGATGAAACAATGCGGAAAGATGAAACAATGCGGAAAGATGAAACAATGCGGAAAGATGAAACAATGCGGAAAGATGAAAGATGAAACAATGCGGAAAGATGAAAGATGAAAAAATGCGGAAAGATGAAAGATGAAACAATGCGGAAAGATGAAAGATGAAAAAATGCGGAAAGATGAAACAATGCGGAAAGATGAAAGATGAAACAATGCGGAAAGACGAAATATGAAACGATGCGGAAAGATGAAAGATGAAACAATGCGGAAAGATGAAAGATGAAACAATGCGGAAAGATGAAACAATGCGGAAAGATGAAAGATGAAACAATGCGGAAAGATGAAACAATGCGGAAAGATGAAAGATGAAACAATGCGGAAAGACGAAATATGAAACGATGCGGAAAGATGAAAGATGAAACAATGCGGAAAGATGAAAGATGAAACAATGCGGAAAGATGAAACAATGCGGAAAGATGAAAGATGAAACAATGCGGAAAGATGAAACAATGCGGAAAGATGAAACAATGCGGAAAGATGAAACAATGCGGAAAGATGAAACAATGCGGAAAGATGAAACAATGCGGAAAGATGAAACAATGCGGAAAGATGAAACAATGCGGAAAGATGAAACAATGCGGAAAGATGAAACAATGCGGAAAGATGAAACAATGCGGAAAGATGAAACAATGCGGAAAGATGAAACAATGCGGAAAGATGAAACAATGCGGAAAGATGAAACAATGCGGAAAGATGAAACAATGCGGAAAGATGAAACAATGCGGAAAGATGAAACAATGCGGAAAGATGAAACAATGCGGAAAGATGAAACAATGCGGAAAGATGAAACAATGCGGAAAGATGAAACAATGCGGAAAGATGAAACAATGCGGAAAGATGAAACAATGCGGAAAGATGAAACAATGCGGAAAGATGAAACAATGCGGAAAGATGAAACAATGCGGAAAGATGAAACAATGCGGAAAGATGAAACAATGCGGAAAGATGAAACAATGCGGAAAGATGAAACAATGCGGAAAGATGAAACAATGCGGAAAGATGAAACAATGCGGAAAGATGAAACAATGCGGAAAGATGAAACAATGCGGAAAGATGAAACAATGCGGAAAGATGAAACAATGCGGAAAGATGAAACAATGCGGAAAGATGAAACAATGCGGAAAGATGAAACAATGCGGAAAGATGAAACAATGCGGAAAGATGAAACAATGCGGAAAGATGAAACAATGCGGAAAGATGAAACAATGCGGAAAGATGAAACAATGCGGAAAGATGAAACAATGCGGAAAGATGAAAGATGAAACAATGCGGAAAGATGAAAGATGAAACAATGCGGAAAGATGAAAGATGAAAGAATGCGGAAAGATGAAAGATGAAACATTGCGGAAAGATGAAAGATGAAACAATGCGGAAAGATGAAAGATGAAAGAATGCGGAAAGATGAAAGATGAAACAATGCGGAAAGATGAAACAATGCGGAAAGATGAAAGAATGCGGAAAGATGAAAGATGAAACAATGCGGAAAGATGAAAGATGAAACAATGCGGAAAGATGAAAGATGAAAGAATGCGGAAAGATGAAAGATGAAACAATGCGGAAAGATGAAAGATGAAACCATGCGGAAAGATGAAAGATGAAACAATGCGGAAAGATGAAAGATGAAACAATGCGGAAAGATGAAAGATGAAACAATGCGGAAAGAAGAAACAATGCGGAAAGATGAAAGAATGCGGAAAGATGAAACAATGCGGAAAGATGAAAGAATGCGGAAAGATGAAAGATGAAACAATGCGGAAAGATGAAAGATGAAAGAATGCGGAAAGATGAAAGATGAAACATTGCGGAAAGATGAAAGATGAAACAATGCGGAAAGATGAAACAATGCGGAAAGATGAAAGATGAAACAATGCGGAAAGATGAAAGATGAAACAATGCGGAAAGATGAAAGATGAAACAATGCGGAAAGATGAAAGATGAAACAATGCGGAAAGATGAAAGATGAAACAATGCGGAAAGATGAAAGATGAAACAATGCGGAAAGATGAAAGATGAAACAATGCGGAAAGATGAAAGATGAAACAATGCGGAAAGATGAAACAATGCGGAAAGATGAAACAATGCGGAAAGATGAAACAATGCGGAAAGATGAAACAATGCGGAAAGATGAAACAATGCGGAAAGATGAAACAATGCGGAAAGATGAAACAATGCGGAAAGATGAAAGATGAAACAATGTGGAAAGATGAAAGATGAAACAATGCGGAAAGATGAAAGATGAAACAATGCGGAAAGATGAAACAATGCGGAAAGATGAAAGATGAAACAATGCGGAAAGATGAAACAATGCGGAAAGATGAAAGATGAAACAATGCGGAAAGATGAAAGATGAAAAAATGCGGAAAGATGAAAGATGAAACAATGCGGAAAGATGAAAGATGAAAAAATGCGGAAAGATGAAAGATGAAACAATGCGGAAAGATGAAAGATGAAAGAATGCGGAAGATGAAAGATGAAACAAAGCGGAAAGATGAAAGATGAAACAATGCGGAAAGATGAAAGATGAAACAATGCGGAAAGATGAAACAATGCGGAAAGATGAAAGATGAAACAATGCGGAAAGATGAAACAATGCGGAAAGATGAAAGATGAAACAATGTGGAAAGATGAAAGATGAAACAATGCGGAAAGATGAAAGATGCAACAATGCGGAAAGATGAAACAATGCGGAAAGATGAAACAATGCGGAAAGATGAAACAATGCGGAAAGATGAAACAATGCGGAAAGATGAAACAATGCGGAAAGATGAAAGATGAAACAATGCGGAAAGATGAAAGATGAAAAAATGCGGAAAGATGAAAGATGAAACAATGCGGAAAGATGAAAGATGAAAAAATGCAGAAAGATGAAAGATGAAACAATGCGGAAAGATGAAAGATGAAAGAATGCGGAAGATGAAAGATGAAACAAAGCGGAAAGATGAAAGATGAAACAATGCGGAAAGATGAAAGATGAAACAATGCGGAAAGATGAAACAATGCGGAAAGATGAAAGATGAAACAATGCGGAAAGATGAAACAATGCGGAAAGATGAAAGATGAAACAATGCGGAAAGATGAAACAATGCGGAAAGATGAAACAATGCGGAAAGATGAAACAATGCGGAAAGATGAAACAATGCGGAAAGATGAAACAATGCGGAAAGATGAAACAATGCGGAAAGATGAAACAATGCGGAAAGATGAAACAATGCGGAAAGATGAAACAATGCGGAAAGATGAAACAATGCGGAAAGATGAAACAATGCGGAAAGATGAAACAATGCGGAAAGATGAAACAATGCGGAAAGATGAAACAATGCGGAAAGATGAAACATTGCGGAAAGATGAAACAATGCGGAAAGATGAAACAATGCGGAAAGATGAAACAATGCGGAAAGATGAAAAAATGCGGAAAGATGAAAGATGATACAATGCGGAAAGATGAAAGATGAAACAATGCGGAAAGATGAAAGATGAAACAATGCGGAAAGATGAAACAATGCGGAAAGATGAAAGATGATACAATGCGGAAAGATGAAAGATGAAACAATGCGGAAAGATGAAAGATGAAACAATGTGGAAAGATGAAACAATGCGGAAAGATGAAACAATGCGGAAAGATGAAACAATGCGGAAAGATGAAACAATGCGGAAAGATGAAACAATGCGGAAAGATGAAACAATGCGGAAAGATGAAACAATGCGGAAAGATGAAAGATGAAAGAATGCGGAAAGATGAAAGATGAAACAATGCGGAAAGATGAAAGATGAAACAATGCGGAAAGATGAAAGATGAAAGAATGCGGAAAGATGAAAGATGAAACATTGCGGAAAGATGAAAGATGAAACAATGCGGAAAGATGAAAGATGAAAGAATGCGGAAAGATGAAAGATGAAAGAATGCTGAAAGATGAAAGATGAAACAATGCGGAAAGATGAAAGATGAAACAATGCGGAAAGATGAAAGATGAAAGAATGCGGAAAGATGAAAGATGAAAGAATGCGGAAAGATGAAAGATGAAAGAATGCGGAAAGATGAAAGATGAAAAAATGCGGAAAGATGAAAGATGAAACAATGCGGAAAGATGAAAGATGAAACAATGCGGAAAGATGAAAGATGAAAGAATGCGGAAAGATGAAAGATGAAACAATGCGGAAAGATGAAAGATGAAACATTGCGGAAAGATGAAAGATGAAACAATGCGGAAAGATGAAAGATGAAAAAATGCGGAAAGATGAAAGATGATACAATGCGGAATGATGAAAGATGAAACAATGCGGAAAGATGAAAGATGAAACAATGCGGAAAGATGAAACAATGCGGAAAGATGAAAGATGATACAATGCGGAAAGATGAAAGATGAAACAATGCGGAAAGATGAAAGATGATACAATGCGGAAAGATGAAAGATGAAACAATGCGGAAAGATGAAAGATGAAACAATGCGGAAAGATGAAACAATGCGGAAAGATGAAACAATGCGGAAAGATGAAACAATGCGGAAAGATGAAACAATGCGGAAAGATGAAAGATGAAAGAATGCGGAAAGATGAAAGATGAAACAATGCGGAAAGATGAAAGATGAAACAATGCGGAAAGATGAAAGATGAAAGAATGCGGAAAGATGAAAGATGAAACATTGCGGAAAGATGAAAGATGAAACAATGCGGAAAGATGAAAGATGAAAGAATGCGGAAAGATGAAAGATGAAACAATGCGGAAAGATGAAACAATGCGGAAAGATGAAAGAATGCGGAAAGATGAAAGATGAAACAATGCGGAAAGATGAAAGATGAAACAATGCGGAAAGATGAAAGATGAAACAATGCGGAAAGATGAAAGATGAAAGAATGCGGAAAGATGAAAGATGAAACATTGCGGAAAGATGAAAGATGAAACAATGCGGAAAGATGAAAGATGAAAGAATGCGGAAAGATGAAAGATGAAACAATGCGGAAAGATGAAACAATGCGGAAAGATGAAACAATGCGGAAAGATGAAACAATGCGGAAAGATGAAACAATGCGGAAAGATGAAACAATGCGGAAAGATGAAACAATGCGGAAAGATGAAACAATGCGGAAAGATGAAACAATGCGGAAAGATGAAACAATGCGGAAAGATGAAACAATGCGGAAAGATGAAACAATGCGGAAAGATGAAAGATGAAACAATGCGGAAAGATGAAAGATGAAAAAATGCGGAAAGATGAAAGATGAAACAATGCGGAAAGATGAAAGATGAAAAAATGCGGAAAGATGAAAGATGAAACAATGCGGAAAGATGAAAGATGAAAGAATGCGGAAGATGAAAGATGAAACAAAGCGGAAAGATGAAAGATGAAACAATGCGGAAAGATGAAAGATGAAACAATGCGGAAAGATGAAACAATGCGGAAAGATGAAAGATGAAACAATGCGGAAAGATGAAACAATGCGGAAAGATGAAACAATGCGGAAAGATGAAACAATGCGGAAAGATGAAACAATGCGGAAAGATGAAAGATGAAACAATGCGGAAAGATGAAACAGTGCGGAAAGATGAAACAATGCGGAAAGATGAAACAATGCGGAAAGATGAAACAATGCGGAAAGATGAAACAATGCGGAAAGATGAAACAATGCGGAAAGATGAAACAATGCGGAAAGATGAAATAATGCGGAAAGATGAAACAATGCGGAAAGATGAAACAATGCGGAAAGATGAAACAATGCGGAAAGATGAAACAATGCCGAAAGATGAAACAATGCGGAAAGATGAAACAATGCGGAAAGATGAAACAATGCGGAAAGATGAAACAATGCGGAAAGATGAAACAATGCGGAAAGATGAAAGATGAAACAATGCGGAAAGATGAAAGATGAAAAAATGCGGAAAGATGAAAGATGATACAATGCGGAAAGATGAAAGATGAAACAATGCGGAAAGATGAAAGATGAAACAATGCGGAAAGATGAAACAATGCGGAAAGATGAAAGATGATACAATGCGGAAAGATGAAAGATGAAACAATGCGGAAAGATGAAAGATGAAACAATGCGGAAAGATGAAACAATGCGGAAAGATGAAACAATGCGGAAAGATGAAACAATGCGGAAAGATGAAACAATGCGGAAAGATGAAACAATGCGGAAAGATGAAACAATGCGGAAAGATGAAACAATGCGGAAAGATGAAACAATGCGGAAAGATGAAAGATGAAAGAATGCGGAAAGATGAAAGATGAAACAATGCGGAAAGATGAAAGATGAAACAATGCGGAAAGATGAAAGATGAAAGAATGCGGAAAGATGAAAGATGAAACATTGCGGAAAGATGAAAGATGAAACAATGCGGAAAGATGAAAGATGAAAGAATGCGGAAAGATGAAAGATGAAAGAATGCTGAAAGATGAAAGATGAAACAATGCGGAAAGATGAAAGATGAAACAATGCGGAAAGATGAAAGATGAAACAATGCGGAAAGATGAAAGATGAAAGAATGCGGAAAGATGAAAGATGAAAGAATGCGGAAAGATGAAAGATGAAAAAATGCGGAAAGATGAAAGATGAAACAATGCGGAAAGATGAAAGATGAAACAATGCGGAAAGATGAAAGATGAAAGAATGCGGAAAGATGAAAGATGAAACAATGCGGAAAGATGAAAGATGAAACATTGCGGAAAGATGAAAGATGAAACAATGCGGAAAGATGAAAGATGAAAAAATGAGGAAAGATGAAAGATGATACAATGCGGAATGATGAAAGATGAAACAATGCGGAAAGATGAAAGATGAAACAATGCGGAAAGATGAAACAATGCGGAAAGATGAAAGATGATACAATGCGGAAAGATGAAAGAT
This sequence comes from Gastracanthus pulcherrimus, assembly GCA_949152435.1. NCBI lineage: Eukaryota > Metazoa > Arthropoda > Insecta > Hymenoptera > Pteromalidae > Gastracanthus > Gastracanthus pulcherrimus. The sequence goes on along the minus strand of CASCKD010000128.1, from coordinate 643,107 downwards.
GAAACAATGCGGAAAGATGAAAGATGAAACAATGCGGAAAGATGAAACAATGCGGAAAGATGAAACAATGCGGAAAGATGAAACAATGCGGAAAGATGAAACAATGCGGAAAGATGAAAGATGAAAGAATGCGGTAAGATGAAAGATGAAACAATGCGGAAAGATGAAAGATGAAACAATGCGGAAAGATGAAAGATGAAAGAATGCGGAAAGATGAAAGATGAAACATTGCGGAAAGATGAAAGATGAAACAATGCGGAAAGATGAAAGATGAAAGAATGCGGAAAGATGAAAGATGAAACAATGCGGAAAGATGAAACAATGCGGAAAGATGAAAGAATGCGGAAAGATGAAAGATGAAACAATGCGGAAAGATGAAAGATGAAACAATGCGGAAAGATGAAAGATGAAACAATGCGGAAAGATGAAAGATGAAAGAATGCGGAAAGATGAAAGATGAAACAATGCGGAAAGATGAAAGATGAAACCATGCGGAAAGATGAAAGATGAAACAATGCGGAAAGATGAAAGATGAAACAATGCGGAAAGATGAAAGATGAAAGAATGCGGAAAGATGAAAGATGAAACAATGCGGAAAGATGAAAGATGAAACATTGCGGAAAGATGAAAGATGAAACAATGCGGAAAGATGAAAGATGAAAAAATGCGGAAAGATGAAAGATGATACAATGCGGAAAGATGAAAGATGAAACAATGCGGAAAGATGAAAGATGAAACAATGCGGAAAGATGAAACAATGCGGAAAGATGAAAGATGATACAATGCGGAAAGATGAAAGATGAAACAATGCGGAAAGATGAAAGATGAAACAATGCGGAAAGATGAAAGATGAAACAATGCGGAAAGATGAAAGATGAAACAATGCGGAAAGATGAAACAATGCGGAAAGATGAAAGATGAAACAATGCGGAAAGATGAAAGATGAAACAATGCGGAAAGATGAAACAATGCGGAAAGATGAAACAATGCGGAAAGATGAAACAATGCGGAAAGATGAAACAATGCGGAAAGATGAAACAATGCGGAAAGATGAAACAATGCGGAAAGATGAAACAATGCGGAAAGATGAAACAATGCGGAAAGATGAAACAATGCGGAAAGATGAAACAATGCGGAAAGATGAAACAATGCGGAAAGATGAAACAATGCGGAAAGATGAAACAATGCGGAAAGATGAAACAATGCGGAAAGATGAAACAATGCGGAAAGATGAAACAATGCGGAAAGATGAAACAATGCGGAAAGATGAAAGATGAAACAATGCGGAAAGATGAAAGATGAAAAAATGCGGAAAGATGAAAGATGATACAATGCGGAAAGATGAAAGATGAAACAATGCGGAAAGATGAAAGATGAAACAATGCGGAAAGAAGAAACAATGCGGAAAGATGAAAGAATGCGGAAAGATGAAACAATGCGGAAAGATGAAAGAATGCGGAAAGATGAAAGATGAAACAATGCGGAAAGATGAAAGATGAAAGAATGCGGAAAGATGAAAGATGAAACATTGCGGAAAGATGAAAGATGAAACAATGCGGAAAGATGAAACAATGCGGAAAGATGAAAGATGAAACAATGCGGAAAGATGAAAGATGAATCAATGCGGAAAGATGAAAGATGAAACAATGCGGAAAGATGAAACAATGCGGAAAGATGAAACAATGCGGAAAGATGAAACAATGCGGAAAGATGAAACAATGCGGAAAGATGAAACAATGCGGAAAGATGAAACAATGCGGAAAGATGAAACAATGCGGAAAGATGAAACAATGCGGAAAGATGAAACAATGCGGAAAGATGAAAGATGAAACAATGCGGAAAGATGAAAGATGAAACAATGCGGAAAGATGAAAGATGAAAGAATGCGGAAAGATGAAAGATGAAAGAATGCGGAAAGATGAAAGATGAAAAAATGCGGAAAGATGAAAGATGAAACAATGCGGAAAGATGAAAGATGAAACAATGCGGAAAGATGAAAGATGAAAGAATGCGGAAAGATGAAAGATGAAACAATGCGGAAAGATGAAAGATGAAACATTGCGGAAAGATGAAAGATGAAACAATGCGGAAAGATGAAAGATGAAAAAATGCGGAAAGATGAAAGATGATACAATGCGGAAAGATGAAAGATGAAACAATGCGGAAAGATGAAAGATGAAACAATGCGGAAAGATGAAACAATGCGGAAAGATGAAAGATGATACAATGCGGAAAGATGAAAGATGAAACAATGCGGAAAGATGAAAGATGAAACAATGCGGAAAGATGAAAGATGAAACAATGCGGAAAGATGAAAGATGAAACAATGCGGAAAGATGAAACAATGCGGAAAGATGAAAGATGAAACAATGCGGAAAGATGAAAGATGAAACAATGCGGAAAGATGAAACAATGCGGAAAGATGAAACAATGCGGAAAGATGAAACAATGCGGAAAGATGAAACAATGCGGAAAGATGAAACAATGCGGAAAGATGAAACAATGCGGAAAGATGAAACAATGCGGAAAGATGAAACAATGCGGAAAGATGAAACAATGCGGAAAGATGAAACAATGCGGAAAGATGAAACAATGCGGAAAGATGAAACAATGCGGAAAGATGAAACAATGCGGAAAGATGAAACAATGCGGAAAGATGAAACAATGCGGAAAGATGAAAGATGAAACAATGCGGAAAGATGAAAGATGAAAAAATGCGGAAAGATGAAAGATGATACAATGCGGAAAGATGAAAGATGAAACAATGCGGAAAGATGAAAGATGAAACAATGCGGAAAGATGAAACAATGCGGAAAGATGAAACAATGCGGAAAGATGAAACAATGCGGAAAGATGAAAGATGATACAATGCGGAAAGATGAAAGATGAAACAATGCGGAAAGATGAAAGATGAAACAATGCGGAAAGATGAAACAATGCGGAAAGATGAAACAATGCGGAAAGATGAAACAATGCGGAAAGATGAAACAATGCGGAAAGATGAAACAATGCGGAAAGATGAAACAATGCGGAAAGATGAAACAATGCGGAAAGATGAAACAATGCGGAAAGATGAAACAATGCGGAAAGATGAAACAATGCGGAAAGATGAAAGATGAAAGAATGCGGAAAGATGAAAGATGAAACAATGCGGAAAGATGAAAGATGAAACAATGCGGAAAGATGAAAGATGAAAGAATGCGGAAAGATGAAAGATGAAACATTGCGGAAAGATGAAAGATGAAACAATGCGGAAAGATGAAAGATGAAAGAATGCGGAAAGATGAAAGATGAAAGAATGCTGAAAGATGAAAGATGAAACAATGCGGAAAGATGAAAGATGAAACAATGCGGAAAGATGAAACATGAAACAATGCGGAAAGATGAAAGATGAAAGAATGCGGAAAGATGAAAGATGAAAGAATGCGGAAAGATGAAAGATGAAAAAATGCGGAAAGATGAAAGATGAAACAATGCGGAAAGATGAAAGATGAAACAATGCGGAAAGATGAAAGATGAAAGAATGCGGAAAGATGAAAGATGAAACAATGCGGAAAGATGAAAGATGAAACATTGCGGAAAGATGAAAGATGAAAGAATGCGGAAAGATGAAAGATGAAAAAATGCGGAAAGATGAAAGATGATACAATGCGGAAAGATGAAAGATGAAACAATGCGGAAAGATGAAACAATGCGGACAGATGAAAGATGAAACAATGCGGAAAGATGAAAGATGAAAAAATGCGGAAAGATGAAAGATGAAAGAATGCGGAAAGATGAAAGATGAAAAAATGCGGAAAGATGAAAGATGAAACAATGCGGAAAGATGAAAGATGAAAGAATGCGGAAGATGAAAGATGAAACAAAGCGGAAAGATGAAAGAAGAAACAATGCGGAAAGATGAAAGATGAAACAAGGCGGAAAGATGAAACAATGCGGAAAGATGAAAGATGAAACAATGCGGAAAGATGAAAGATGAAACAATGCGGAAAGATGAAACAATGCGGAAAGATGAAACAATGAGGAAAGATGAAACAATGCGGAAAGATGAAACAATGCGGAAAAATGAAACAATGCGGAAAGATGAAAGATGAAACAATGCGGAAAGATGAAAGAATGCGGAAAGATGAAACAATGCGGAAAGATGAAACAATGCGGAAAGATGAAACAATGCGGAAAGATGAAACAATGCGGAAAGATGAAACAATGCGGAAAGATGAAACAATGCGGAAAGATGAAACAATGCGGAAAGATGAAACAATGCGGAAAGATGAAACAATGCGGAAAGATGAAACAATGCGGAAAGATGAAACAATGCGGAAAGATGAAACAATGCGGAAAGATGAAACAATGCGGAAAGATGAAACAATGCGGAAAGATGAAACAATGCGGAAAGATGAAACAATGCGGAAAGATGAAACAATGCGGAAAGATGAAACAATGCGGAAAGATGAAACAATGCGGAAAGATGAAACAATGCGGAAAGATGAAACAATGCGGAAAGATGAAACAATGCGGAAAGATGAAACAATGCGGAAAGATGAAACAATGCGGAAAGATGAAACAATGCGGAAAGATGAAACAATGCGGAAAGATGAAACAATGCGGAAAGATGAAACAATGCGGAAAGATGAAACAATGCGGAAAGATGAAACAATGCGGAAAGATGAAACAATGCGGAAAGATGAAACAATGCGGAAAGATGAAACAATGCGGAAAGATGAAACAATGCGGAAAGATGAAACAATGCGGAAAGATGAAACAATGCGGAAAGATGAAACAATGCGGAAAGATGAAACAATGCGGAAAGATGAAACAATGCGGAAAGATGAAACAATGCGGAAAGATGAAACAATGCGGAAAGATGAAACAATGCGGAAAGATGAAACAATGCGGAAAGATGAAACAATGCGGAAAGATGAAACAATGCGGAAAGATGAAACAATGCGGAAAGATGAAACAATGCGGAAAGATGAAACAATGCGGAAAGATGAAACAATGCGGAAAGATGAAACAATGCGGAAAGATGAAACAATGCGGAAAGATGAAAGATGAAAGAATGCGGAAAGATGAAAGATGAAACAATGCGGAAAGATGAAAGATGAAACAATGCGGAAAGATGAAAGATGAAAGAATGCGGAAAGATGAAAGATGAAACATTGCGGAAAGATGAAAGATGAAACAATGCGGAAAGATGAAAGATGAAAGAATGCGGAAAGATGAAAGATGAAACAATGCGGAAAGATGAAACAATGCGGAAAGATGAAAGAATGCGGAAAGATGAAAGATGAAACAATGCGGAAAGATGAAAGATGAAACAATGCGGAAAGATGAAAGATGAAAGAATGCGGAAAGATGAAAGATGAAACAATGCGGAAAGATGAAAGATGAAACCATGCGGAAAGATGAAAGATGAAACAATGCGGAAAGATGAAAGATGAAACAATGCGGAAAGATGAAAGATGAAACAATGCGGAAAGAAGAAACAATGCGGAAAGATGAAAGAATGCGGAAAGATGAAACAATGCGGAAAGATGAAAGAATGCGGAAAGATGAAAGATGAAACAATGCGGAAAGATGAAAGATGAAAGAATGCGGAAAGATGAAAGATGAAACATTGCGGAAAGATGAAAGATGAAACAATGCGGAAAGATGAAACAATGCGGAAAGATGAAAGATGAAACAATGCGGAAAGATGAAAGATGAAACAATGCGGAAAGATGAAAGATGAAACAATGCGGAAAGATGAAAGATGAAACAATGCGGAAAGATGAAAGATGAAACAATGCGGAAAGATGAAAGATGAAACAATGCGGAAAGATGAAAGATGAAACAATGCGGAAAGATGAAAGATGAAACAATGCGGAAAGATGAAACAATGCGGAAAGATGAAACAATGCGGAAAGATGAAACAATGCGGAAAGATGAAACAATGCGGAAAGATGAAACAATGCGGAAAGATGAAACAATGCGGAAAGATGAAAGATGAAACAATGTGGAAAGATGAAAGATGAAACAATGCGGAAAGATGAAAGATGAAACAATGCGGAAAGATGAAACAATGCGGAAAGATGAAAGATGAAACAATGCGGAAAGATGAAAGATGAAACAATGCGGAAAGATGAAACAATGCGGAAAGATGAAACAATGCGGAAAGATGAAAGATGAAACAATGCGGAAAGATGAAAGATGAAAAAATGCGGAAAGATGAAAGATGAAACAATGCGGAAAGATGAAAGATGAAAAAATGCGGAAAGATGAAAGATGAAACAATGCGGAAAGATGAAAGATGAAAGAATGCGGAAGATGAAAGATGAAACAAAGCGGAAAGATGAAAGATGAAACAATGCGGAAAGATGCAACAATGCGGAAAGATGAAACAATGCGGAAAGATGAAAGATGAAACAATGCGGAAAGATGAAACAATGCGGAAAGATGAAACAATGCGGAAAGATGAAACAATGCGGAAAGATGAAACAATGCGGAAAGATGAAACAATGCGGAAAGATGAAACAATTCGGAAAGATGAAACAATGCGGAAAGATGAAACAATGCGGAAAGATGAAACAATGCGGAAAGATGAAACAATGCGGAAAGATGAAAGATGAAACAATGCGGAAAGATGAAACAATGCGGAAAGATGAAAGATGAAACAATGCGGAAAGATGAAACAATGCGGAAAGATGAAACAATGCGGAAAGATGAAACAATGCGGAAAGATGAAACAATGCGGAAAGATGAAACAATGCGGAAAGATGAAACAATGCGGAAAGATGAAACAATGCGGAAAGATGAAACAATGCGGAAAGATGAAACAATGCGGAAAGATGAAACAATGCGGAAAGATGAAACAATGCGGAAAGATGAAACAATGCGGAAAGATGAAACAATGCGGAAAGATGAAACAATGCGGAAAGATGAAACAATGCGGAAAGATGAAACAATGCGGAAAGATGAAACAATGCGGAAAGATGAAACAATGCGGAAAGATGAAACAATGCGGAAAGATGAAACAATGCGGAAAGATGAAACAATGCGGAAAGATGAAAGATGAAAGAATGCGGAAAGATGAAAGATGAAACAATGCGGAAAGATGAAAGATGAAACAATGCGGAAAGATGAAAGATGAAAGAATGCGGAAAGATGAAAGATGAAACATTGCGGAAAGATGAAAGATGAAACAATGCGGAAAGATGAAAGATGAAAGAATGCGGAAAGATGAAAGATGAAACAATGCGGAAAGATGAAACAATGCGGAAAGATGAAAGAATGCGGAAAGATGAAAGATGAAACAATGCGGAAAGATGAAAGATGAAACAATGCGGAAAGATGAAAGATGAAAGAATGCGGAAAGATGAAAGATGAAACAATGCGGAAAGATGAAAGATGAAACCATGCGGAAAGATGAAAGATGAAACAATGCGGAAAGATGAAAGATGAAACAATGCGGAAAGATGAAAGATGAAACAATGCGGAAAGAAGAAACAATGCGGAAAGATGAAAGAATGCGGAAAGATGAAACAATGCGGAAAGATGAAAGAATGCGGAAAGATGAAAGATGAAACAATGCGGAAAGATGAAAGATGAAAGAATGCGGAAAGATGAAAGATGAAACATTGCGGAAAGATGAAAGATGAAACAATGCGGAAAGATGAAACAATGCGGAAAGATGAAAGATGAAACAATGCGGAAAGATGAAAGATGAAACAATGCGGAAAGATGAAAGATGAAACAATGCGGAAAGATGAAAGATGAAACAATGCGGAAAGATGAAAGATGAAACAATGCGGAAAGATGAAAGATGAAACAATGCGGAAAGATGAAAGATGAAACAATGCGGAAAGATGAAAGATGAAACAATGCGGAAAGATGAAAGATGAAACAATGCGGAAAGATGAAACAATGCGGAAAGATGAAACAATGCGGAAAGATGAAACAATGCGGAAAGATGAAACAATGCGGAAAGATGAAACAATGCGGAAAGATGAAACAATGCGGAAAGATGAAACAATGCGGAAAGATGAAACAATGCGGAAAGATGAAAGATGAAACAATGTGGAAAGATGAAAGATGAAACAATGCGGAAAGATGAAAGATGAAACAATGCGGAAAGATGAAACAATGCGGAAAGATGAAAGATGAAACAATGCGGAAAGATGAAACAATGCGGAAAGATGAAACAATGCGGAAAGATGAAAGATGAAACAATGCGGAAAGATGAAAGATGAAAAAATGCGGAAAGATGAAAGATGAAACAATGCGGAAAGATGAAAGATGAAAAAATGCGGAAAGATGAAAGATGAAACAATGCGGATAGATGCAACAATGCGGAAAGATGAAACAATGCGGAAAGATGAAAGATGAAACAATGCGGAAAGATGAAACAATGCGGAAAGATGAAACAATGCGGAAAGATGAAACAATGCGGAAAGATGAAACAATGCGGAAAGATGAAACAATGCGGAAAGATGAAACAATGCGGAAAGATGAAACAATGCGGAAAGATGAAACAATTCGGAAAGATGAAACAATGCGGAAAGATGAAACAATGCGGAAAGATGAAACAATGCGGAAAGATGAAACAATGCGGAAAGATGAAAGATGAAACAATGCGGAAAGATGAAACAATGCGGAAAGATGAAAGATGAAACAATGCGGAAAGATGAAACAATGCGGAAAGATGAAACAATGCGGAAAGATGAAACAATGCGGAAAGATGAAACAATGCGGAAAGATGAAACAATGCGGAAAGATGAAACAATGCGGAAAGATGAAAGATGAAAGAATGCGGAAAGATGAAAGATGAAACATTGCGGAAAGATGAAAGATGAAACAATGCGGAAAGATGAAACAATGCGGAAAGATGAAACAATGCGGAAAGATGAAACAATGCGGAAAGATGAAACAATGCGGAAAGATGAAAGATGAAAGAATGCGGAAATATGAAAGATGAAAAAATGCGGAAAGATGAAAGATGAAACAATGCGGAAAGATGAAACAATGCGGAAAGATGAAAGCTGAAACAATGCGGAAAGATGAAAGATGAAACAATGCGGAAAGATGAAAGATGAAACAATGCGGAAAGATGAAAGATGAAACAATGCGGAAAGATGAAAGATGAAACAATGCGGAAAGATGAAACAATGCGGAAAGATGAAAGATGAAACAATGCGGAAAGATGAAAGATGAAACAATGCGGAAAGATGAAACAATGCGGAAAGATGAAACAATGCGGAAAGATGAAACAATGCGGAAAGATGAAACAATGCGGAAAGATGAAACAATGCGGAAAGATGAAAGATGAAACAATGCGGAAAGATGAAACAATGCGGAAAGATGAAACAATGCGGAAAGATGAAAGATGAAACAATGCGGAAAGATGAAAGATGAAAAAATGCGGAAAGATGAAAGATGAAAGAATGCGGAAAGATGAAAGATGAAAAAATGCGGAAAGATGAAAGATGAAACAATGCGGAAAGATGAAAGATGAAACAATGCGGAAAGATGAAAGATGAAAGAATGCGGAAGATGAAAGATGAAACAAAGCGGAAAGATGAAAGATGAAACAATGCGGAAAGATGAAAGATGAAACAATGCGGAAAGATGAAACAATGCGGAAAGATGAAAGATGAAACAATGCGGAAAGATGAAACAATGCGGAAAGATGAAACAATGCGGAAAGATGAAACAATGCGGAAAGATGAAACAATGCGGAAAGATGAAACAATGCGGAAAGATGAAACAATGCGGAAAGATGAAACAATGCGGAAAGATGAAACAATGCGGAAAGATGAAACAATGCGGAAAGATGAAACAATGCGGAAAGATGAAACAATGCGGAAAGATGAAACAATGCGGAAAGATGAAACAATGCGGAAAGATGAAACAATGCGGAAAGATGAAACAATGCGGAAAGATGAAACAATGCGGAAAGATGAAAGATGAAAGAATGCGGAAAGATGAAAGATGAAACATTGCGGAAAGATGAAAGATGAAACAATGCGGAAAGATGAAACAATGCGGAAAGATGAAACAATGCGGAAAGATGAAACAATGCGGAAAGATGAAACAATGCGGAAAGATGAAAGATGAAAGAATGCGGAAATATGAAAGATGAAAAAATGCGGAAAGATGAAAGATGAAACAATGCGGAAAGATGAAACAATGCGGAAAGATGAAAGCTGAAACAATGCGGAAAGATGAAAGATGAAACAATGCGGAAAGATGAAAGATGAAACAATGCGGAAAGATGAAAGATGAAACAATGCGGAAAGATGAAAGATGAAACAATGCGGAAAGATGAAACAATGCGGAAAGATGAAAGATGAAACAATGCGGAAAGATGAAAGATGAAACAATGCGGAAAGATGAAACAATGCGGAAAGATGAAACAATGCGGAAAGATGAAACAATGCGGAAAGATGAAAGATGAAACAATGCGGAAAGATGAAACAATGCGGAAAGATGAAACAATGCGGAAAGATGAAAGATGAAACAATGCGGAAAGATGAAAGATGAAAAAATGCGGAAAGATGAAAGATGAAAGAATGCGGAAAGATGAAAGATGAAAAAATGCGGAAAGATGAAAGATGAAACAATGCGGAAAGATGAAAGATGAAACAATGCGGAAAGATGAAAGATGAAAGAATGCGGAAGATGAAAGATGAAACAAAGCGGAAAGATGAAAGATGAAACAATGCGGAAAGATGAAAGATGAAACAATGCGGAAAGATGAAACAATGCGGAAAGATGAAAGATGAAACAATGCGGAAAGATGAAACAATGCGGAAAGATGAAACAATGCGGAAAGATGAAACAATGCGGAAAGATGAAACAATGCGGAAAGATGAAACAATGCGGAAAGATGAAACAATGCGGAAAGATGAAACAATGCGGAAAGATGAAACAATGCGGAAAGATGAAACAATGCGGAAAGATGAAACAATGCGGAAAGATGAAACAATGCGGAAAGATGAAACAATGCGGAAAGATGAAACAATGCGGAAAGATGAAACAATGCGGAAAGATGAAACAATGCGGAAAGATGAAACAATGCGGAAAGATGAAACAATGCGGAAAGATGAAACAATGCGGAAAGATGAAACAATGCGGAAAGATGAAACAATGCGGAAAGATGAAACAATGCGGAAAGATGAAACAATGCGGAAAGATGAAAGATGAAACAATGCGGAAAGATGAAAGATGAAAAAATGCGGAAAGATGAAAGATGAAACAATGCGGAAAGATGAAAGATGAAAAAATGCGGAAAGATGAAAGATGAAAAAATGCGGAAAGATGAAAGATGAAACAATGCGGAAAGATGAAAGATGAAAGAATGCGGAAAGATGAAAGATGAAAAAATGCGGAAAGATGAAAGATGAAACAATGCGGAAAGATGAAAGATGAAAGAATGCGGAAGATGAAAGATGAAACAATGCGGAAAGATGAAAGATGAAACAATGCGGAAAGATGAAACAATGCGGAAAGATGAAAGATGAAACAATGCGGAAAGATGAAAGATGAAACGATGCGGAAAGATGAAAGATGAAACAATGCGGAAAGATGAAAGATGAAACAATGCGGAAAGATGAAACAATGCGGAAAGATGAAACAATGCGGAAAGATGAAACAATGCGGAAAGATGAAAGATGAAACAATGCGGAAAGATGAAACAATGCGGAAAGATGAAACAATGCGGAAAGATGAAACAATGCGGAAAGATGAAACAATGCGGAAAGATGAAACAATGCGGAAAGATGAAACAATGCGGAAAGATGAAACAATGCGGAAAGATGAAACAATGCGGAAAGATGAAACAATGCGGAAAGATGAAACAATGCGGAAAGATGAAACAATGCGGAAAGATGAAACAATGCGGAAAGATGAAACAATGCGGAAAGATGAAACAATGCGGAAAGATGAAACAATGCGGAAAGATGAAACAATGCGGAAAGATGAAACAATGCGGAAAGATGAAACAATGCGGAAAGATGAAACAATGCGGAAAGATGAAACAATGCGGAAAGATGAAACAATGCGGAAAGATGAAACAATGCGGAAAGATGAAACAATGCGGAAAGATGAAACAATGCGGAAAGATGAAACAATGCGGAAAGATGAAACAATGCGGAAAGATGAAACAATGCGGAAAGATGAAACAATGCGGAAAGATGAAACAATGCGGAAAGATGAAACAATGCGGAAAGATGAAACAATGCGGAAAGATGAAACAATGCGGAAAGATGAAACAATGCGGAAAGATGAAACAATGCGGAAAGATGAAAGATGAAACAATGCGGAAAGATGAAACAATGCGGAAAGATGAAACAATGCGGAAAGATGAAACAATGCGGAGAGATGAAACAATGCGGAAAGATGAAACAATGCGGAAAGATGAAACAATGCGGAAAGATGAAAGATGAAACAATGCGGAAAGATGAAAGATGAAAAAATGCGGAAAGATGAAAGATGAAACAATGCGGAAAGATGAAAGATGAAAAAATGCGGAAAGATGAAAGATGAAACAATGCGGAAAGATGAAAGATGAAAGAATGCGGAAGATGAAAGATGAAACAAAGCGGAAAGATGAAAGATGAAACAATGCGGAAAGATGAAAGATGAAACAATGCGGAAAGATGAAACAATGCGGAAAGATGAAAGATGAAACAATGCGGAAAGATGAAACAATGCGGAAAGATGAAAGATGAAACAATGCGGAATGATGAAACAATGCGGAAAGATGAAACAATGCGGAAAGATGAAACAATGCGGAAAGATGAAACAATGCGGAAAGATGAAACAATGCGGAAAGATGAAACAATGCGGAAAGATGAAACAATGCGGAAAGATGAAACAATGCGGAAAGATGAAACAATGCGGAAAGATGAAACAATGCGGAAAGATGAAACAATGCGGAAAGATGAAACAATGCGGAAAGATGAAACAATGCGGAAAGATGAAACAATGCGGAAAGATGAAAGATGAAAGAATGCGGAAAGATGAAAGATGAAACAATGCGGAAAGATGAAAGATGAAACAATGCGGAAAGATGAAAGATGAAAGAATGCGGAAAGATGAAAGATGAAACATTGCGGAAAGATGAAAGATGAAACAATGCGGAAAGATGAAAGATGAAACAATGCGGAAAGATGAAAGATGAAACAATGCGGAAAGATGAAACAATGCGGAAAGATGAAACAATGCGGAAAGATGAAACAATGCGGAAAGATGAAAGATGAAACAATGCGGAAAGATGAAACAATGCGGAAAGATGAAACAATGCGGAAAGATGAAACAATGCGGAAAGATGAAACAATGCGGAAAGATGAAACAATGCGGAAAGATGAAACAATGCGGAAAGATGAAACAATGCGGAAAGATGAAACAATGCGGAAAGATGAAACAATGCGGAAAGATGAAACAATGCGGAAAGATGAAACAATGCGGAAAGATGAAACAATGCGGAAAGATGAAACAATGCGGAAAGATGAAACAATGCGGAAAGATGAAACAATGCGGAAAGATGAAACAATGCGGAAAGATGAAACAATGCGGAAAGATGAAACAATGCGGAAAGATGAAACAATGCGGAAAGATGAAACAATGCGGAAAGATGAAACAATGCGGAAAGATGAAAGATGAAAGAATGCGGAAAGATGAAAGATGAAACAATGCGGAAAGATGAAAGATGAAACAATGCGGAAAGATGAAAGATGAAAGAATGCGGAAAGATGAAAGATGAAACATTGCGGAAAGATGAAAGATGAAACAATGCGGAAAGATGAAAGATGAAAGAATGCGGAAAGATGAAAGATGAAACAATGCGGAAAGATGAAACAATGCGGAAAGATGAAAGAATGCGGAAAGATGAAAGATGAAACAATGCGGAAAGATGAAAGATGAAACAATGCGGAAAGATGAAAGATGAAAGAATGCGGAAAGATGAAAGATGAAACAATGCGGAAAGATGAAAGATGAAACCATGCGGAAAGATGAAAGATGAAACAATGCGGAAAGATGAAAGATGAAACAATGCGGAAAGATGAAAGATGAAACAATGCGGAAAGAAGAAACAATGCGGAAAGATGAAAGAATGCGGAAAGATGAAACAATGCGGAAAGATGAAAGAATGCGGAAAGATGAAAGATGAAACAATGCGGAAAGATGAAAGATGAAAGAATGCGGAAAGATGAAAGATGAAACATTGCGGAAAGATGAAAGATGAAACAATGCGGAAAGATGAAACAATGCGGAAAGATGAAAGATGAAACAATGCGGAAAGATGAAAGATGAAACAATGCGGAAAGATGAAAGATGAAACAATGCGGAAAGATGAAAGATGAAACAATGCGGAAAGATGAAAGATGAAACAATGCGGAAAGATGAAAGATGAAACAATGCGGAAAGATGAAAGATGAAACAATGCGGAAAGATGAAAGATGAAACAATGCGGAAAGATGAAAGATGAAACAATGCGGAAAGATGAAACAATGCGGAAAGATGAAACAATGCGGAAAGATGAAACAATGCGGAAAGATGAAACAATGCGGAAAGATGAAACAATGCGGAAAGATGAAACAATGCGGAAAGATGAAACAATGCGGAAAGATGAAACAATGCGGAAAGATGAAAGATGAAACAATGTGGAAAGATGAAAGATGAAACAATGCGGAAAGATGAAAGATGAAACAATGCGGAAAGATGAAACAATGCGGAAAGATGAAAGATGAAACAATGCGGAAAGATGAAACAATGCGGAAAGATGAAACAATGCGGAAAGATGAAAGATGAAACAATGCGGAAAGATGAAAGATGAAAAAATGCGGAAAGATGAAAGATGAAACAATGCGGAAAGATGAAAGATGAAAAAATGCGGAAAGATGAAAGATGAAACAATGCGGATAGATGCAACAATGCGGAAAGATGAAACAATGCGGAAAGATGAAAGATGAAACAATGCGGAAAGATGAAACAATGCGGAAAGATGAAACAATGCGGAAAGATGAAACAATGCGGAAAGATGAAACAATGCGGAAAGATGAAACAATGCGGAAAGATGAAACAATGCGGAAAGATGAAACAATGCGGAAAGATGAAACAATGCGGAAAGATGAAACAATTCGGAAAGATGAAACAATGCGGAAAGATGAAACAATGCGGAAAGATGAAACAATGCGGAAAGATGAAACAATGCGGAAAGATGAAAGATGAAACAATGCGGAAAGATGAAACAATGCGGAAAGATGAAAGATGAAACAATGCGGAAAGATGAAACAATGCGGAAAGATGAAACAATGCGGAAAGATGAAACAATGCGGAAAGATGAAACAATGCGGAAAGATGAAACAATGCGGAAAGATGAAACAATGCGGAAAGATGAAAGATGAAAGAATGCGGAAAGATGAAAGATGAAACATTGCGGAAAGATGAAAGATGAAACAATGCGGAAAGATGAAACAATGCGGAAAGATGAAACAATGCGGAAAGATGAAACAATGCGGAAAGATGAAACAATGCGGAAAGATGAAAGATGAAAGAATGCGGAAATATGAAAGATGAAAAAATGCGGAAAGATGAAAGATGAAACAATGCGGAAAGATGAAACAATGCGGAAAGATGAAAGCTGAAACAATGCGGAAAGATGAAAGATGAAACAATGCGGAAAGATGAAAGATGAAACAATGCGGAAAGATGAAAGATGAAACAATGCGGAAAGATGAAAGATGAAACAATGCGGAAAGATGAAACAATGCGGAAAGATGAAAGATGAAACAATGCGGAAAGATGAAAGATGAAACAATGCGGAAAGATGAAACAATGCGGAAAGATGAAACAATGCGGAAAGATGAAACAATGCGGAAAGATGAAACAATGCGGAAAGATGAAACAATGCGGAAAGATGAAAGATGAAACAATGCGGAAAGATGAAACAATGCGGAAAGATGAAACAATGCGGAAAGATGAAAGATGAAACAATGCGGAAAGATGAAAGATGAAAAAATGCGGAAAGATGAAAGATGAAAGAATGCGGAAAGATGAAAGATGAAAAAATGCGGAAAGATGAAAGATGAAACAATGCGGAAAGATGAAAGATGAAACAATGCGGAAAGATGAAAGATGAAAGAATGCGGAAGATGAAAGATGAAACAAAGCGGAAAGATGAAAGATGAAACAATGCGGAAAGATGAAAGATGAAACAATGCGGAAAGATGAAACAATGCGGAAAGATGAAAGATGAAACAATGCGGAAAGATGAAACAATGCGGAAAGATGAAACAATGCGGAAAGATGAAACAATGCGGAAAGATGAAACAATGCGGAAAGATGAAACAATGCGGAAAGATGAAACAATGCGGAAAGATGAAACAATGCGGAAAGATGAAACAATGCGGAAAGATGAAACAATGCGGAAAGATGAAACAATGCGGAAAGATGAAACAATGCGGAAAGATGAAACAATGCGGAAAGATGAAACAATGCGGAAAGATGAAACAATGCGGAAAGATGAAACAATGCGGAAAGATGAAAGATGAAAGAATGCGGAAAGATGAAAGATGAAACATTGCGGAAAGATGAAAGATGAAACAATGCGGAAAGATGAAACAATGCGGAAAGATGAAACAATGCGGAAAGATGAAACAATGCGGAAAGATGAAACAATGCGGAAAGATGAAAGATGAAAGAATGCGGAAATATGAAAGATGAAAAAATGCGGAAAGATGAAAGATGAAACAATGCGGAAAGATGAAACAATGCGGAAAGATGAAAGCTGAAACAATGCGGAAAGATGAAAGATGAAACAATGCGGAAAGATGAAAGATGAAACAATGCGGAAAGATGAAAGATGAAACAATGCGGAAAGATGAAAGATGAAACAATGCGGAAAGATGAAACAATGCGGAAAGATGAAAGATGAAACAATGCGGAAAGATGAAAGATGAAACAATGCGGAAAGATGAAACAATGCGGAAAGATGAAACAATGCGGAAAGATGAAACAATGCGGAAAGATGAAAGATGAAACAATGCGGAAAGATGAAACAATGCGGAAAGATGAAACAATGCGGAAAGATGAAAGATGAAACAATGCGGAAAGATGAAAGATGAAAAAATGCGGAAAGATGAAAGATGAAAGAATGCGGAAAGATGAAAGATGAAAAAATGCGGAAAGATGAAAGATGAAACAATGCGGAAAGATGAAAGATGAAACAATGCGGAAAGATGAAAGATGAAAGAATGCGGAAGATGAAAGATGAAACAAAGCGGAAAGATGAAAGATGAAACAATGCGGAAAGATGAAAGATGAAACAATGCGGAAAGATGAAACAATGCGGAAAGATGAAAGATGAAACAATGCGGAAAGATGAAACAATGCGGAAAGATGAAACAATGCGGAAAGATGAAACAATGCGGAAAGATGAAACAATGCGGAAAGATGAAACAATGCGGAAAGATGAAACAATGCGGAAAGATGAAACAATGCGGAAAGATGAAACAATGCGGAAAGATGAAACAATGCGGAAAGATGAAACAATGCGGAAAGATGAAACAATGCGGAAAGATGAAACAATGCGGAAAGATGAAACAATGCGGAAAGATGAAACAATGCGGAAAGATGAAACAATGCGGAAAGATGAAACAATGCGGAAAGATGAAACAATGCGGAAAGATGAAACAATGCGGAAAGATGAAAGATGAAACAATGCGGAAAGATGAAAGATGAAAAAATGCGGAAAGATGAAAGATGAAACAATGCGGAAAGATGAAAGATGAAAAAATGCGGAAAGATGAAAGATGAAAAAATGCGGAAAGATGAAAGATGAAACAATGCGGAAAGATGAAAGATGAAAGAATGCGGAAAGATGAAAGATGAAAAAATGCGGAAAGATGAAAGATGAAACAATGCGGAAAGATGAAAGATGAAAGAATGCGGAAGATGAAAGATGAAACAATGCGGAAAGATGAAAGATGAAACAATGCGGAAAGATGAAACAATGCGGAAAGATGAAAGATGAAACAATGCGGAAAGATGAAAGATGAAACGATGCGGAAAGATGAAAGATGAAACAATGCGGAAAGATGAAAGATGAAACAATGCGGAAAGATGAAACAATGCGGAAAGATGAAACAATGCGGAAAGATGAAACAATGCGGAAAGATGAAAGATGAAACAATGCGGAAAGATGAAACAATGCGGAAAGATGAAACAATGCGGAAAGATGAAACAATGCGGAAAGATGAAACAATGCGGAAAGATGAAACAATGCGGAAAGATGAAACAATGCGGAAAGATGAAACAATGCGGAAAGATGAAACAATGCGGAAAGATGAAACAATGCGGAAAGATGAAACAATGCGGAAAGATGAAACAATGCGGAAAGATGAAACAATGCGGAAAGATGAAACAATGCGGAAAGATGAAACAATGCGGAAAGATGAAACAATGCGGAAAGATGAAACAATGCGGAAAGATGAAACAATGCGGAAAGATGAAACAATGCGGAAAGATGAAACAATGCGGAAAGATGAAACAATGCGGAAAGATGAAACAATGCGGAAAGATGAAACAATGCGGAAAGATGAAACAATGCGGAAAGATGAAACAATGCGGAAAGATGAAACAATGCGGAAAGATGAAACAATGCGGAAAGATGAAACAATGCGGAAAGATGAAACAATGCGGAAAGATGAAACAATGCGGAAAGATGAAACAATGCGGAAAGATGAAACAATGCGGAAAGATGAAACAATGCGGAAAGATGAAAGATGAAACAATGCGGAAAGATGAAACAATGCGGAAAGATGAAACAATGCGGAAAGATGAAACAATGCGGAGAGATGAAACAATGCGGAAAGATGAAACAATGCGGAAAGATGAAACAATGCGGAAAGATGAAAGATGAAACAATGCGGAAAGATGAAAGATGAAAAAATGCGGAAAGATGAAAGATGAAACAATGCGGAAAGATGAAAGATGAAAAAATGCGGAAAGATGAAAGATGAAACAATGCGGAAAGATGAAAGATGAAAGAATGCGGAAGATGAAAGATGAAACAAAGCGGAAAGATGAAAGATGAAACAATGCGGAAAGATGAAAGATGAAACAATGCGGAAAGATGAAACAATGCGGAAAGATGAAAGATGAAACAATGCGGAAAGATGAAACAATGCGGAAAGATGAAAGATGAAACAATGCGGAATGATGAAACAATGCGGAAAGATGAAACAATGCGGAAAGATGAAACAATGCGGAAAGATGAAACAATGCGGAAAGATGAAACAATGCGGAAAGATGAAACAATGCGGAAAGATGAAACAATGCGGAAAGATGAAACAATGCGGAAAGATGAAACAATGCGGAAAGATGAAACAATGCGGAAAGATGAAACAATGCGGAAAGATGAAACAATGCGGAAAGATGAAACAATGCGGAAAGATGAAACAATGCGGAAAGATGAAAGATGAAAGAATGCGGAAAGATGAAAGATGAAACAATGCGGAAAGATGAAAGATGAAACAATGCGGAAAGATGAAAGATGAAAGAATGCGGAAAGATGAAAGATGAAACATTGCGGAAAGATGAAAGATGAAACAATGCGGAAAGATGAAAGATGAAAGAATGCGGAAAGATGAAAGATGAAAGAATGCGGAAAGATGAAAGATGAAACAATGCGGAAAGATGAAAGATGAAAAAATGCGGAAAGATGAAAGATGAAACAATGCGGAAAGATGAAAGATGAAACAATGCGGAAAGATGAAAGATGAAAGAATGCGGAAAGATGAAAGATGAAACAATGCGGAAAGATGAAAGATGAAACATTGCGGAAAGATGAAAGATGAAACAATGCGGAAAGATGAAAGATGAAAAAATGCGGAAAGATGAAAGATGATACAATGCGGAAAGATGAAAGATGAAACAATGCGGAAAGATGAAAGATGAAACAATGCGGAAAGATGAAACAATGCGGAAAGATGAAAGATGATACAATGCGGAAAGATGAAAGATGAAACAATGCGGAAAGATGAAAGATGAAACAATGCGGAAAGATGAAACAATGCGGAAAGATGAAACAATGCGGAAAGATGAAACAATGCGGAAAGATGAAACAATGCGGAAAGATGAAACAATGCGGAAAGATGAAAGATGAAAGAATGCGGAAAGATGAAAGATGAAACAATGCGGAAAGATGAAAGATGAAACAATGCGGAAAGATGAAAGATGAAAGAATGCGGAAAGATGAAAGATGAAACATTGCGGAAAGATGAAAGATGAAACAATGCGGAAAGATGAAAGATGAAAGAATGCGGAAAGATGAAAGATGAAACAATGCGGAAAGATGAAACAATGCGGAAAGATGAAAGAATGCGGAAAGATGAAAGATGAAACAATGCGGAAAGATGAAAGATGAAACAATGCGGAAAGATGAAAGATGAAAGAATGCGGAAAGATGAAAGATGAAACAATGCGGAAAGATGAAAGATGAAACAATGCGGAAAGATGAAAGATGAAACAATGCGGAAAGATGAAAGATGAAACAATGCGGAAAGATGAAAGATGAAACAATGCGGAAAGAAGAAACAATGCGGAAAGATGAAAGAATGCGGAAAGATGAAACAATGCGGAAAGATGAAAGAATGCGGAAAGATGAAAGATGAAACAATGCGGAAAGATGAAAGATGAAACAATGCGGAAAGATGAAAGATGAAAGAATGCGGAAAGATGAAAGATGAAACATTGCGGAAAGATGAAAGATGAAACAATGCGGAAAGATGAAACAATGCGGAAAGATGAAAGATGAAACAATGCGGAAAGATGAAAGATGAAACAATGCGGAAAGATGAAAGATGAAACAATGCGGAAAGATGAAAGATGAAACAATGCGGAAAGATGAAATATGAAACAATGCGGAAAGATGAAAGATGAAACAATGCGGAAAGATGAAACAATGCGGAAAGATGAAAGATGAAACAATGCGGAAAGATGAAAGATGAAACAATGCGGAAAGATGAAAGATGAAACAATGCGGAAAGATGAAACAATGCGGAAAGATGAAACAATGCGGAAAGATGAAACAATGCGGAAAGATGAAAGATGAAACAATGCGGAAAGATGAAAGATGAAAGAATGCGGAAGATGAAAGATGAAACAAAGCGGAAAGATGAAAGATGAAACAATGCGGAAAGATGAAACAATGCGGAAAGATGAAACAATGCGGAAAGATGAAACAATGCGGAAAGATGAAACAATGCGGAAAGATGAAAGAATGCGGAAGATGAAAGATGAAACAAAGCGGAAAGATGAAAGATGAAACAATGCGGAAAGATGAAACAATGCGGAAAGATGAAAGATGAAACAATGCGGAAAGATGAAAGATGAAACAATGCGGAAAGATGAAACAATGCGGAAAGATGAAACAATGCGGAAAGATGAAACAATGCGGAAAGATGAAACAATGCGGAAAGATGAAACAATGCGGAAAGATGAAACAATGCGGAAAGATGAAACAATGCGGAAAGATGAAACAATGCGGAAAGATGAAACAATGCGGAAAGATGAAACAATGCGGAAAGATGAAACAATGCGGAAAGATGAAACAATGCGGAAAGATGAAACAATGCGGAAAGATGAAACAATGCGGAAAGATGAAACAATGCGGAAAGATGAAAGATGAAACAATGCGGAAAGATGAAAGATGAAAAAATGCGGAAAGATGAAAGATGAAACAATGCGGAAAGATGAAAGATGAAAGAATGCGGAAGATGAAAGATGAAACAATGCGGAAAGATGAAAGATGAAACAATGCGGAAAGATGAAACAATGCGGAAAGATGAAACAATGCGGAAAGATGAAACAATGCGGAAAGATGAAACAATGCGGAAAGATGAAACAATGCGGAAAGATGAAACAATGCGGAAAGATGAAACAATGCGGAAAGATGAAACAATGCGGAAAGATGAAACAATGCGGAAAGATGAAACAATGCGGAAAGATGAAACAATGCGGAAAGATGAAACAATGCGGAAAGATGAAACAATGCGGAAAGATGAAACAATGCGGAAAGATGAAACAATGCGGAAAGATGAAACAATGCGGAAAGATGAAACAATGCGGAAAGATGAAACAATGCGGAAAGATGAAACAATGCGGAAAGATGAAACAATGCGGAAAGATGAAACAATGCGGAAAGATGAAACAATGCGGAAAGATGAAACAATGCGGAAAGATGAAAGATGAAACAATGCGGAAAGATGAAACAATGCGGAAAGATGAAACAATGCGGAAAGATGAAAGATGAAACAATGCGGAAAGATGAAAGATGAAACAATGCGGAAAGATGAAACAATGCGGAAAGATGAAACAATGCGGAAAGATGAAACAATGCGGAAAGATGAAAGATGAAAGAATGCGGAAAGATGAAAGATGAAACAATGCGGAAAGATGAAAGATGAAACAATGCGGAAAGATGAAAGATGAAAGAATGCGGAAAGATGAAAGATGAAACATTGCGGAAAGATGAAAGATGAAACAATGCGGAAAGATGAAAGATGAAAGAATGCGGAAAGATGAAAGATGAAAGAATGCGGAAAGATGAAAGATGAAACAATGCGGAAAGATGAAAGATGAAACAATGCGGAAAGATGAAAGATGAAACAATGCGGAAAGATGAAAGATGAAAGAATGCGGAAAGATGAAAGATGAAAGAATGCGTAAAGATGAAAGATGAAAAAATGCGGAAAGATGAAAGATGAAACAATGCGGAAAGATGAAAGATGAAACAATGCGGAAATATGAAAGATGAAAGAATGCGGAAAGATGAAAGATGAAACAATGCGGAAAGATGAAAGATGAAACATTGCGGAAAGATGAAAGATGAAACAATGCGGAAAGATGAAAGATAAAAGAATGCGGAAAGATGAAAGATGAAACAATGCGGAAAGATGAAAGATGAAACAATGCGGAAAGATGAAAGATGAAACAATGCGGAAAGATGAAAGATGAAACAATGCGGAAAGATGAAAGATGAAACAATGCGGAATGATGAAACAATGCGGAAAGATGAAACAATGCGGAAAGATGAAACAATGCGGAAAGATGAAACAATGCGGAAAGATGAAACAATGCGGAAAGATGAAACAATGCGGAAAGATGAAACAATGCGGAAAGATGAAACAATGCGGAAAGATGAAACAATGCGGAAAGATGAAACAATGCGGAAAGATAAAACAATGCGGAAAGATGAAACAATGCGGAAAGATGAAAGATGAAACAATGCGGAAAGATGAAAGATGAAAAAATGCGGAAAGATGAAAGATGATACAATGCGGAAAGATGAAAGATGAAACAATGCGGAAAGATGAAAGATGAAACAATGCGGAAAGATGAAACAATGCGGAAAGATGAAAGATGATACAATGCGGAAAGATGAAAGATGAAACAATGCGGAAAGATGAAAGATGAAACAATGCGGAAAGATGAAACAATGCGGAAAGATTAAACAATGCGGAAAGATGAAACAATGCGGAAAGATGAAACAATGCGGAAAGATGAAAGATGAAAGAATGCGGAAAGATGAAAGATGAAACAATGCGGAAAGATGAAAGATGAAACAATGCGGAAAGATGAAAGATGAAAGAATGCGGAAAGATGAAAGATGAAACATTGCGGAAAGATGAAAGATGAAACATTGCGGAAAGATGAAAGATGAAAGAATGCGGAAAGATGAAAGATGAAAGAATGCGGAAAGATGAAAGATGAAACAATGCGGAAAGATGAAAGATGAAAAAATGCGGAAAGATGAAAGATGAAACAATGCGGAAAGATGAAAGGTGAAACAATGCGGAAAGATGAAAGATGAAAGAATGCGGAAAGATGAAAGATGAAACAATGCGGAAAGATGAAAGATGAAACAATGCGGAAAGATGAAAGATGAAAGAATGCGGAAAGATGAAAGATGAAACATTGCGGAAAGATGAAAGATGAAACAATGCGGAAAGATGAAAGATGAAAGAATGCGGAAAGATGAAAGATGAAACAATGCGGAAAGATGAAACAATGCGGAAAGATGAAAGAATGCGGAAAGATGAAAGATGAAACAATGCGGAAAGATGAAAGATGAAACAATGCGGAAAGATGAAAGATGAAAGAATGCGGAAAGATGAAAGATGAAACAATGCGGAAAGATGAAAGATGAAACAATGCGGAAAGATGAAAGATGAAACAATGCGGAAAGATGAAAGATGAAACAATGCGGAAAGATGAAAGATGAAACAATGCGGAAAGAAGAAACAATGCGGAAAGATGAAAGAATGCGGAAAGATGAAACAATGCGGAAAGATGAAAGAATGCGGAAAGATGAAAGATGAAACAATGCGGAAAGATGAAAGATGAAACAATGCGGAAAGATGAAAGATGAAAGAATGCGGAAAGATGAAAGATGAAACATTGCGGAAAGATGAAAGATGAAACAATGCGGAAAGATGAAACAATGCGGAAAGATGAAAGATGAAACAATGCGGAAAGATGAAAGATGAAACAATGCGGAAAGATGAAAGATGAAACAATGCGGAAAGATGGAAGATGAAACAATGCGGAAAGATGAAAGATGAAACAATGCGGAAAGATGAAATATGAAACAATGCGGAAAGATGAAAGATGAAACAATGCGGAAAGATGAAACAATGCGGAAAGATGAAAGATGAAACAATGCGGAAAGATGAAAGATGAAACAATGCGGAAAGATGAAAGATGAAACAATGCGGAAAGATGAAAGATGAAACAATGCGGAAAGATGAAACAATGCGGAAAGATGAAACAATGCGGAAAGATGAAAGATGAAACAATGCGGAAAGATGAAAGATGAAAGAATGCGGAAGATGAAAGATGAAACAAAGCGGAAAGATGAAAGATGAAACAATGCGGAAAGATGAAACAATGCGGAAAGATGAAACAATGCGGAAAGATGAAACAATGCGGAAAGATGAAAGAATGCGGAAGATGAAAGATGAAACAAAGCGGAAAGATGAAAGATGAAACAATGCGGAAAGATGAAAGATAAAACAATGCGGAAAGATGAAACAATGCGGAAAGATGAAAGATGAAACAATGCGGAAAGATGAAACAATGCGGAAAGATGAAACAATGCGGAAAGATGAAACAATGCGGAAAGATGAAACAATGCGGAAAGATGAAACAATGCGGAAAGATGAAACAATGCGGAAAGATGAAACAATGCGGAAAGATGAAACAATGCGGAAAGATGAAACAATGCGGAAAGATGAAACAATGCGGAAAGATGAAACAATGCGGAAAGATGAAAGATGAAACAATGCGGAAAGATGAAAGATGAAAAAATGCGGAAAGATGAAAGATGAAACAATGCGGAAAGATGAAAGATGAAAAAATGCGGAAAGATGAAAGATGAAAAAATGCGGAAAGATGAAAGATGAAACAATGCGGAAAGATGAAAGATGAAAGAATGCGGAAAGATGAAAGATGAAAAAATGCGGAAAGATGAAAGATGAAACAATGCGGAAAGGTGAAAGATGAAAGAATGCGGAAGATGAAAGATGAAACAATGCGGAAAGATGAAAGATGAAACAATGCGGAAAGATGAAACAATGCGGAAAGATGAAACAATGCGGAAAGATGAAACAATGCGGAAAGATGAAACAATGCGGAAAGATGAAACAATGCGGAAAGATGAAACAATGCGGAAAGATGAAACAATGCGGAAAGATGAAACAATGCGGAAAGATGAAACAATGCGGAAAGATGAAACAATGCGGAAAGATGAAACAATGCGGAAAGATGAAACAATGCGGAAAGATGAAACAATGCGGAAAGATGAAACAATGCGGAAAGATGAAACAATGCGGAAAGATGAAACAATGCGGAAAGATGAAACAATGCGGAAAGATGAAACAATGCGGAAAGATGAAACAATGCGGAAAGATGAAACAATGCGGAAAGATGAAACAATGCGGAAAGATGAAACAATGCGGAAAGATGAAACAATGCGGAAAGATGAAACAATGCGGAAAGATGAAAGATGAAACAATGCGGAAAGATGAAACAATGCGGAAAGATGAAACAATGCGGAAAGATGAAACAATGCGGAGAGATGAAACAATGCGGAAAGATGAAACAATGCGGAAAGATGAAACAATGCGGAAAGATGAAAGATGAAACAATGCGGAAAGATGAAAGATGAAAAAATGCGGAAAGATGAAAGATGAAACAATGCGGAAAGATGAAAGATGAAAAAATGCGGAAAGATGAAAGATGAAACAATGCGGAAAGATGAAAGATGAAAGAATGCGGAAGATGAAAGATGAAACAAAGCGGAAAGATGAAAGATGAAACAATGCGGAAAGATGAAAGATGAAACAATGCGGAAAGATGAAACAATGCGGAAAGATGAAAGATGAAACAATGCGGAAAGATGAAACAATGCGGAAAGATGAAAGATGAAACAATGCGGAATGATGAAACAATGCGGAAAGATGAAACAATGCGGAAAGATGAAACAATGCGGAAAGATGAAACAATGCGGAAAGATGAAACAATGCGGAAAGATGAAACAATGCGGAAAGATGAAACAATGCGGAAAGATGAAACAATGCGGAAAGATGAAACAATGCGGAAAGATGAAACAATGCGGAAAGATGAAACAATGCGGAAAGATGAAACAATGCGGAAAGATGAAACAATGCGGAAAGATGAAACAATGCGGAAAGATGAAAGATGAAAGAATGCGGAAAGATGAAAGATGAAACAATGCGGAAAGATGAAAGATGAAACAATGCGGAAAGATGAAAGATGAAAGAATGCGGAAAGATGAAAGATGAAACATTGCGGAAAGATGAAAGATGAAACAATGCGGAAAGATGAAAGATGAAAGAATGCGGAAAGATGAAAGATGAAAGAATGCGGAAAGATGAAAGATGAAACAATGCGGAAAGATGAAAGATGAAAAAATGCGGAAAGATGAAAGATGAAACAATGCGGAAAGATGAAAGATGAAACAATGCGGAAAGATGAAAGATGAAAGAATGCGGAAAGATGAAAGATGAAACAATGCGGAAAGATGAAAGATGAAACATTGCGGAAAGATGAAAGATGAAACAATGCGGAAAGATGAAAGATGAAAAAATGCGGAAAGATGAAAGATGATACAATGCGGAAAGATGAAAGATGAAACAATGCGGAAAGATGAAAGATGAAACAATGCGGAAAGATGAAACAATGCGGAAAGATGAAAGATGATACAATGCGGAAAGATGAAAGATGAAACAATGCGGAAAGATGAAAGATGAAACAATGCGGAAAGATGAAACAATGCGGAAAGATGAAACAATGCGGAAAGATGAAACAATGCGGAAAGATGAAACAATGCGGAAAGATGAAACAATGCGGAAAGATGAAAGATGAAAGAATGCGGAAAGATGAAAGATGAAACAATGCGGAAAGATGAAAGATGAAACAATGCGGAAAGATGAAAGATGAAAGAATGCGGAAAGATGAAAGATGAAACATTGCGGAAAGATGAAAGATGAAACAATGCGGAAAGATGAAAGATGAAAGAATGCGGAAAGATGAAAGATGAAACAATGCGGAAAGATGAAACAATGCGGAAAGATGAAAGAATGCGGAAAGATGAAAGATGAAACAATGCGGAAAGATGAAAGATGAAACAATGCGGAAAGATGAAAGATGAAAGAATGCGGAAAGATGAAAGATGAAACAATGCGGAAAGATGAAAGATGAAACAATGCGGAAAGATGAAAGATGAAACAATGCGGAAAGATGAAAGATGAAACAATGCGGAAAGATGAAAGATGAAACAATGCGGAAAGAAGAAACAATGCGGAAAGATGAAAGAATGCGGAAAGATGAAACAATGCGGAAAGATGAAAGAATGCGGAAAGATGAAAGATGAAACAATGCGGAAAGATGAAAGATGAAACAATGCGGAAAGATGAAAGATGAAAGAATGCGGAAAGATGAAAGATGAAACATTGCGGAAAGATGAAAGATGAAACAATGCGGAAAGATGAAACAATGCGGAAAGATGAAAGATGAAACAATGCGGAAAGATGAAAGATGAAACAATGCGGAAAGATGAAAGATGAAACAATGCGGAAAGATGAAAGATGAAACAATGCGGAAAGATGAAATATGAAACAATGCGGAAAGATGAAAGATGAAACAATGCGGAAAGATGAAACAATGCGGAAAGATGAAAGATGAAACAATGCGGAAAGATGAAAGATGAAACAATGCGGAAAGATGAAAGATGAAACAATGCGGAAAGATGAAACAATGCGGAAAGATGAAACAATGCGGAAAGATGAAACAATGCGGAAAGATGAAAGATGAAACAATGCGGAAAGATGAAAGATGAAAGAATGCGGAAGATGAAAGATGAAACAAAGCGGAAAGATGAAAGATGAAACAATGCGGAAAGATGAAACAATGCGGAAAGATGAAACAATGCGGAAAGATGAAACAATGCGGAAAGATGAAACAATGCGGAAAGATGAAAGAATGCGGAAGATGAAAGATGAAACAAAGCGGAAAGATGAAAGATGAAACAATGCGGAAAGATGAAACAATGCGGAAAGATGAAAGATGAAACAATGCGGAAAGATGAAAGATGAAACAATGCGGAAAGATGAAACAATGCGGAAAGATGAAACAATGCGGAAAGATGAAACAATGCGGAAAGATGAAACAATGCGGAAAGATGAAACAATGCGGAAAGATGAAACAATGCGGAAAGATGAAACAATGCGGAAAGATGAAACAATGCGGAAAGATGAAACAATGCGGAAAGATGAAACAATGCGGAAAGATGAAACAATGCGGAAAGATGAAACAATGCGGAAAGATGAAACAATGCGGAAAGATGAAACAATGCGGAAAGATGAAAGATGAAACAATGCGGAAAGATGAAAGATGAAAAAATGCGGAAAGATGAAAGATGAAACAATGCGGAAAGATGAAAGATGAAAGAATGCGGAAGATGAAAGATGAAACAATGCGGAAAGATGAAAGATGAAACAATGCGGAAAGATGAAACAATGCGGAAAGATGAAACAATGCGGAAAGATGAAACAATGCGGAAAGATGAAACAATGCGGAAAGATGAAACAATGCGGAAAGATGAAACAATGCGGAAAGATGAAACAATGCGGAAAGATGAAACAATGCGGAAAGATGAAACAATGCGGAAAGATGAAACAATGCGGAAAGATGAAACAATGCGGAAAGATGAAACAATGCGGAAAGATGAAACAATGCGGAAAGATGAAACAATGCGGAAAGATGAAACAATGCGGAAAGATGAAACAATGCGGAAAGATGAAACAATGCGGAAAGATGAAACAATGCGGAAAGATGAAACAATGCGGAAAGATGAAACAATGCGGAAAGATGAAACAATGCGGAAAGATGAAACAATGCGGAAAGATGAAACAATGCGGAAAGATGAAAGATGAAACAATGCGGAAAGATGAAACAATGCGGAAAGATGAAACAATGCGGAAAGATGAAAGATGAAACAATGCGGAAAGATGAAAGATGAAACAATGCGGAAAGATGAAACAATGCGGAAAGATGAAACAATGCGGAAAGATGAAACAATGCGGAAAGATGAAAGATGAAAGAATGCGGAAAGATGAAAGATGAAACAATGCGGAAAGATGAAAGATGAAACAATGCGGAAAGATGAAAGATGAAAGAATGCGGAAAGATGAAAGATGAAACATTGCGGAAAGATGAAAGATGAAACAATGCGGAAAGATGAAAGATGAAAGAATGCGGAAAGATGAAAGATGAAAGAATGCGGAAAGATGAAAGATGAAACAATGCGGAAAGATGAAAGATGAAACAATGCGGAAAGATGAAAGATGAAACAATGCGGAAAGATGAAAGATGAAAGAATGCGGAAAGATGAAAGATGAAAGAATGCGTAAAGATGAAAGATGAAAAAATGCGGAAAGATGAAAGATGAAACAATGCGGAAAGATGAAAGATGAAACAATGCGGAAATATGAAAGATGAAAGAATGCGGAAAGATGAAAGATGAAACAATGCGGAAAGATGAAAGATGAAACATTGCGGAAAGATGAAAGATGAAACAATGCGGAAAGATGAAAGATAAAAGAATGCGGAAAGATGAAAGATGAAACAATGCGGAAAGATGAAAGATGAAACAATGCGGAAAGATGAAAGATGAAACAATGCGGAAAGATGAAAGATGAAACAATGCGGAAAGATGAAAGATGAAACAATGCGGAATGATGAAACAATGCGGAAAGATGAAACAATGCGGAAAGATGAAACAATGCGGAAAGATGAAACAATGCGGAAAGATGAAACAATGCGGAAAGATGAAACAATGCGGAAAGATGAAACAATGCGGAAAGATGAAACAATGCGGAAAGATGAAACAATGCGGAAAGATGAAACAATGCGGAAAGATAAAACAATGCGGAAAGATGAAACAATGCGGAAAGATGAAAGATGAAACAATGCGGAAAGATGAAAGATGAAAAAATGCGGAAAGATGAAAGATGATACAATGCGGAAAGATGAAAGATGAAACAATGCGGAAAGATGAAAGATGAAACAATGCGGAAAGATGAAACAATGCGGAAAGATGAAAGATGATACAATGCGGAAAGATGAAAGATGAAACAATGCGGAAAGATGAAAGATGAAACAATGCGGAAAGATGAAACAATGCGGAAAGATTAAACAATGCGGAAAGATGAAACAATGCGGAAAGATGAAACAATGCGGAAAGATGAAAGATGAAAGAATGCGGAAAGATGAAAGATGAAACAATGCGGAAAGATGAAAGATGAAACAATGCGGAAAGATGAAAGATGAAAGAATGCGGAAAGATGAAAGATGAAACATTGCGGAAAGATGAAAGATGAAACATTGCGGAAAGATGAAAGATGAAAGAATGCGGAAAGATGAAAGATGAAAGAATGCGGAAAGATGAAAGATGAAACAATGCGGAAAGATGAAAGATGAAAAAATGCGGAAAGATGAAAGATGAAACAATGCGGAAAGATGAAAGGTGAAACAATGCGGAAAGATGAAAGATGAAAGAATGCGGAAAGATGAAAGATGAAACAATGCGGAAAGATGAAAGATGAAACAATGCGGAAAGATGAAAGATGAAAGAATGCGGAAAGATGAAAGATGAAACATTGCGGAAAGATGAAAGATGAAACAATGCGGAAAGATGAAAGATGAAAGAATGCGGAAAGATGAAAGATGAAACAATGCGGAAAGATGAAACAATGCGGAAAGATGAAAGAATGCGGAAAGATGAAAGATGAAACAATGCGGAAAGATGAAAGATGAAACAATGCGGAAAGATGAAAGATGAAAGAATGCGGAAAGATGAAAGATGAAACAATGCGGAAAGATGAAAGATGAAACAATGCGGAAAGATGAAAGATGAAACAATGCGGAAAGATGAAAGATGAAACAATGCGGAAAGATGAAAGATGAAACAATGCGGAAAGAAGAAACAATGCGGAAAGATGAAAGAATGCGGAAAGATGAAACAATGCGGAAAGATGAAAGAATGCGGAAAGATGAAAGATGAAACAATGCGGAAAGATGAAAGATGAAACAATGCGGAAAGATGAAAGATGAAAGAATGCGGAAAGATGAAAGATGAAACATTGCGGAAAGATGAAAGATGAAACAATGCGGAAAGATGAAACAATGCGGAAAGATGAAAGATGAAACAATGCGGAAAGATGAAAGATGAAACAATGCGGAAAGATGAAAGATGAAACAATGCGGAAAGATGGAAGATGAAACAATGCGGAAAGATGAAAGATGAAACAATGCGGAAAGATGAAATATGAAACAATGCGGAAAGATGAAAGATGAAACAATGCGGAAAGATGAAACAATGCGGAAAGATGAAAGATGAAACAATGCGGAAAGATGAAAGATGAAACAATGCGGAAAGATGAAAGATGAAACAATGCGGAAAGATGAAACAATGCGGAAAGATGAAACAATGCGGAAAGATGAAAGATGAAACAATGCGGAAAGATGAAAGATGAAAGAAT
The DNA here is from genome assembly GCA_949152435.1 of Gastracanthus pulcherrimus. Taxonomy (NCBI): domain Eukaryota; kingdom Metazoa; phylum Arthropoda; class Insecta; order Hymenoptera; family Pteromalidae; genus Gastracanthus; species Gastracanthus pulcherrimus. The sequence continues at coordinate 611,002 of CASCKD010000128.1, read as the reverse complement.
GCGGAAGATGAAAGATGAAACAAAGCGGAAAGATGAAAGATGAAACAATGCGGAAAGATGAAACAATGCGGAAAGATGAAACAATGCGGAAAGATGAAACAATGCGGAAAGATGAAAGAATGCGGAAGATGAAAGATGAAACAAAGCGGAAAGATGAAAGATGAAACAATGCGGAAAGATGAAAGATAAAACAATGCGGAAAGATGAAACAATGCGGAAAGATGAAAGATGAAACAATGCGGAAAGATGAAACAATGCGGAAAGATGAAACAATGCGGAAAGATGAAACAATGCGGAAAGATGAAACAATGCGGAAAGATGAAACAATGCGGAAAGATGAAACAATGCGGAAAGATGAAACAATGCGGAAAGATGAAACAATGCGGAAAGATGAAACAATGCGGAAAGATGAAACAATGCGGAAAGATGAAAGATGAAACAATGCGGAAAGATGAAAGATGAAAAAATGCGGAAAGATGAAAGATGAAACAATGCGGAAAGATGAAAGATGAAAAAATGCGGAAAGATGAAAGATGAAAAAATGCGGAAAGATGAAAGATGAAACAATGCGGAAAGATGAAAGATGAAAGAATGCGGAAAGATGAAAGATGAAAAAATGCGGAAAGATGAAAGATGAAACAATGCGGAAAGGTGAAAGATGAAAGAATGCGGAAGATGAAAGATGAAACAATGCGGAAAGATGAAAGATGAAACAATGCGGAAAGATGAAACAATGCGGAAAGATGAAACAATGCGGAAAGATGAAACAATGCGGAAAGATGAAACAATGCGGAAAGATGAAACAATGCGGAAAGATGAAACAATGCGGAAAGATGAAACAATGCGGAAAGATGAAACAATGCGGAAAGATGAAACAATGCGGAAAGATGAAACAATGCGGAAAGATGAAACAATGCGGAAAGATGAAACAATGCGGAAAGATGAAACAATGCGGAAAGATGAAACAATGCGGAAAGATGAAACAATGCGGAAAGATGAAACAATGCGGAAAGATGAAACAATGCGGAAAGATGAAACAATGCGGAAAGATGAAACAATGCGGAAAGATGAAACAATGCGGAAAGATGAAACAATGTGGAAAGATGAAACAATGCGGAAAGATGAAACAATGCGGAAAGATGAAACAATGCGGAAAGATGAAACAATGCGGAAAGATGAAACAATGCGGAAAGATGAAACAATGCGGAAAGATGAAACAATGCGGAAAGATGAAACAATGCGGAAAGATGAAACAATGCGGAAAGATGAAACAATGCGGAAAGATGAAACAATGCGGAAAGATGAAAGATGAAACAATGCGGAAAGATGAAACAATGCGGAAAGATGAAACAATGCGGAAAGATGAAACAATGCGGAAAGATGAAAGATGAAACAATGCGGAAAGATGAAAGATGAAACAATGCGGAAAGATGAAAGATGAAACAATGCGGAAAGATGAAAGATGAAACAATGCGGAAAGATGAAAGATGAAACAATGCGGAAAGATGAAACAATGCGGAAAGATGAAACAATGCGGAAAGATGAAACAATGCGGAAAGATGAAACAATGCGGAAAGATGAAAGATGAAAGAATGCGGAAAGATGAAAGATGAAACAATGCGGAAAGATGAAAGATGAAACAATGCGGAAAGATGAAAGATGAAAGAATGCGGAAAGATGAAAGATGAAACATTGCGGAAAGATGAAAGATGAAACAATGCGGAAAGATGAAAGATGAAAGAATGCGGAAAGATGAAAGATGAAACAATGCGGAAAGATGAAAGATGAATCAATGCGGAAAGATGAAAGATGAAACAATGCGGAAAGATGAAAGATGAAACAATGCGGAAAGATGAAAGATGAAAGAATGCGGAAAGATGAAAGATGAAAGAATGCGGAAAGATGAAAGATGAAAAAATGCGGAAAGATGAAAGATGAAACAATGCGGAAAGATGAAAGATGAAACAATGCGGAAAGATGAAAGATGAAAGAATGCGGAAAGATGAAAGATGAAACAATGCGGAAAGATGAAAGATGAAACATTGCGGAAAGATGAAAGATGAAACAATGCGGAAAGATGAAAGATAAAAGAATGCGGAAAGATGAAAGATGAAACAATGCGGAAAGATGAAAGATGAAACAATGCGGAAAGATGAAAGATGAAACAATGCGGAAAGATGAAAGATGAAACAATGCGGAAAGATGAAAGATGAAACAATGCGGAAAGATGAAACAATGCGGAAAGATGAAAGATGAAACAATGCGGAAAGATGAAAGATGAAACAATGCGGAAAGATGAAACAATGCGGAAAGATGAAACAATGCGGAAAGATGAAAGATGAAAGAATGCGGAAAGATGAAAGATGAAACAATGCGGAAAGATGAAAGATGAAACAATGCGGAAAGATGAAAGATGAAAGAATGCGGAAGATGAAAGATGGAACAATGCGGAAAGATGAAAGATGAAACAATGCGGAAAGATGAAAGATGAAACAATGCGGAAAGATGAAAGATGAAAAAATGCGGAAAGATGAAAGATGAAAAAATGCGGAAAGATGAAAGATGAAACAATGCGGAAAGATGAAAGATGAAAGAATGCGGAAAGATGAAAGATGAAACAATGCGGAAAGATGAAAGATGAAACAATGCGGAAAGATGAAAGATGAAACAATGCGGAAAGATGAAAGATGAAAGAATGCGGAAAGATGAAAGATGAAACAATGCGGAAAGATGAAAGATGAAACATTGCGGAAACATGAAAGATGAAACAATGCGGAAAGATGAAAGATGAAAGAATGCGGAAAGATGAAAGATGAAACAATGCGGAAAGATGAAAGATGAAACAATGCGGAAAGATGAAAGATGAAACAATGCGGAAAGATGAAAGATGAAACAATGCGGAAAGATGAAACAATGCGGAAAGATGAAACAATGCGGAAAGATGAAACAATGCGGAAAGATGAAACAATGCGGAAAGATGAAACAATGCGGAAAGATGAAACAATGCGGAAAGATGAAACAATGCGGAAAGATGAAACAATGCGGAAAGATGAAAGATGAAAGAATGCGGAAAGATGAAAGATGAAACAATGCGGAAAGATGAAAGATGAAACAATGCGGAAAGATGAAAGATGAAAGAATGCGGAAAGATGAAAGATGAAACATTGCGGAAAGATGAAAGATGAAACAATGCGGAAAGATGAAAGATGAAAGAATGCGGAAAGATGAAAGATGAAAGAATGCGGAAAGATGAAAGATGAAACAATGCGGAAAGATGAAAGATGAAACAATGCGGAAAGATGAAAGATGAAACAATGCGGAAAGATGAAAGATGAAAGAATGCGGAAAGATGAAAGATGAAAGAATGCGGAAAGATGAAAGATGAAAAAATGCGGAAAGATGAAAGATGAAACAATGCGGAAAGATGAAAGATGAAAGAATACGGAAAGATGAAAGATGAAACAATGCGGAAAAATGAAAGATGAAACAATGCGGAAAGATGAAAGATGAAACAATGCGGAAAGATGAAAGATGAAACAATGCGGAAAGATGAAACAATGCGGAAAGATGAAACAATGCGGAAAGATGAAACAATGCGGAAAGATGAAACAATGCGGAAAGATGAAACAATGCGGAAAGATGAAAGATGAAACAATGCGGAAAGATGAAAGATGAAAGAATGCGGAAAGATGAAAGATGAAAGAATGCGGAAAGATGAAAGATGAAACATTGCGGAAAGATGAAAGATGAAACAATGCGGAAAGATGAAAGATGAAAGAATGCGGAAAGATGAAAGATGAAAGAATGCGGAAAGATGAAAGATGAAACAATGCGGAAAGATGAAAGATGAAACAATGCGGAAAGATGAAAGATGAAACAATGCGGAAAGATGAAAGATGAAAGAATGCGGAAAGATGAAAGATGAAAGAATGCGGAAAGATGAAAGATGAAAAAATGCGGAAAGATGAAAGATGAAACAATGCGGAAAGATGAAAGATGAAACAATGCGGAAAGATGAAAGATGAAAGAATGCGGAAAGATGAAAGATGAAACAATGCGGAAAGATGAAAGATGAAACATTGCGGAAAGATGAAAGATGAAACAATGCGGAAAGATGAAAGATAAAAGAATGCGGAAAGATGAAAGATGAAACAATGCGGAAAGATGAAAGATGAAACAATGCGGAAAGATGAAAGATGAAACAATGCGGAAAGATGAAAGATGAAACAATGCGGAAAGATGAAAGATGAAAGAATGCGGAAAGATGAAAGATGAAAGAATGCGGAAAGATGAAAGATGAAACATTGCGGAAAGATGAAAGATGAAACAATGCGGAAAGATGAAAGATGAAAGAATGCGGAAAGATGAAAGATGAAAGAATGCGGAAAGATGAAAGATGAAACAATGCGGAAAGATGAAAGATGAAACAATGCGGAAAGATGAAAGATGAAACAATGCGGAAAGATGAAAGATGAAAGAATGCGGAAAGATGAAACATGAAAGAATGCGGCAAGATGAAAGATGAAAAAATGCGGAAAGATGAAAGATGAAACAATGCGGAAAGATGAAAGATGAAACAATGAGGAAAGATGAAAGATGAAAGAATGCGGAAAGATGAAAGATGAAGCAATGCGGAAAGATGAAAGATGAAACATTGCGGAAAGATGAAAGATGAAACAATGCGGAAAGATGAAAGATAAAAGAATGCGGAAGATGAAAGATGGAACAATGCGGAAAGATGAAACAATGCGGAAAGATGAAAGATGAAACAATGCGGAAAGATGAAAGATGAAACAATGCGGAAAGATGAAACAATGCGGAAAGATGAAACAATGCGGAAAGATGAAACAATGCGGAAAGATGAAACAATGCGGAAAGATGAAACAATGCGGAAAGATGAAAGATGAAAGAATGCGGAAAGATGAAAGATGAAACAATGCGGAAAGATGAAAGATGAAACAATGCGGAAAGATGAAAGATGAAAGAATGCGGAAGATGAAAGATGGAACAATGCGGAAAGATGAAAGATGAAACAATGCGGAAAGATGAAAGATGAAACAATGCGGAAAGATGAAAGATGAAAAAATGCGGAAAGATGAAAGATGAAAAAATGCGGAAAGATGAAAGATGAAACAATGCGGAAAGATGAAAGATGAAAGAATGCGGAAAGATGAAAGATGAAACAATGCGGAAAGATGAAAGATGAAACAATGCGGAAAGATGAAAGATGAAACAATGCGGAAAGATGAAAGATGAAAGAATGCGGAAAGATGAAAGATGAAACAATGCGGAAAGATGAAAGATGAAACAATGCGGAAAGATGAAAGATGAAACAATGCGGAAAGATGAAAGATGAAAGAATGCGGAAAGATGAAAGATGAAACAATGCGGAAAGATGAAAGATGAAACAATGCGGAAAGATGAAACAATGCGGAAAGATGAAAGATGAAAAACTGCGGTAAGATGAAAGATGAAACAATGCGGAAAGATGAAAGATGAAACAATGCCGAAAGATGAAACAATGCGGAAAGATGAAACAATGCGGAAAGATGAAACAATGCGGAAAGATGAAAGATGAAACAATGCGGAAAGATGAAAGATGAAAAAATGCGGAAAGATGAAAGATGAAACAATGCGGAAAGATGAAAGATGAAAAAATGCGGAAAGATGAAAGATGAAACAATGCGGAAAGATGAAAGATGAAAGAATGCGGAAGATGAAAGATGAAACAATGCGGAAAGATGAAAGATGAAACAGTGCGGAAAGATGACAGATGAAACAATGCGGAAAGATGAAAGATGAAAGAATGCGGAAAGATGAAAGATGAAACAATGCGGAAAGATGAAAGATGAAAAAATGCGGAAAGATGAAAGATGAAACAATGCGGAAAGATGAAAGATGAAAGAATGCGGAAAGATGAAAGATGAAAAAATGCGGAAAGATGAAAGATGAAACAATGCGGAAAGATGAAAGATGAAAGAATGCGGAAAGATGAAAGATGAAAAAATGCGGAAAGATGAAAGATGAAACAATGCGGAAAGATGAAAGATGAAAGAATGCGGAAAGATGAAAGATGAAACAATACGGAAAGATGAAAGATGAAACAATGCGGAAAGATGAAACAATGCGGAAAGATGAAAGATGAAAAACTGCGGAAAGATGAAAGATGAAACAATGCGGAAAGATGAAAGAATGCGGAAAGATGAAAGATGAAACAATGCGGAAAGATGAAAGATGAAAAAATGCGGAAAGATGAAAGATGAAAGAATGCGGAAAGATGAAAGATGAAACAATGCGGAAAGATGAAAGATGACACAATGCGGAAAGATGAAAGATGAAACAATGCGGAAAGATGAAAGATGAAACAATGCGGAAAGATGAAAGATGAAACAATGCGGAAAGATGAAAGATGAAAGAATGCGGAAGATGAAAGATGAAACAATGCGGAAAGATGAAAGATGAAAGAATGCGGAAGATGAAAGATGAAACAATGCGGAAAGATGAAACAATGCGGAAAGATGAAACAATGCGGAAAGATGAAAGATGAAAGAATGCGGAAAGATGAAAGATGAAACAATGCGGAAAGATGAAAGATGAAACATTGCGGAAAGATGAAAGATGAAACAATGCGGAAAGATGAAAGATGAAAGAATGCGGAAAGATGTAAGATGAAACAATGCGGAAAGATGAAAGATGAAACAATGCGGAAAGATGAAAGATGATACAATGCGGAAAGATGAAAGATGAAACAATGCGGAAAGATGAAAGATGAAACAATGCGGAAAGATGAAACAATGCGGAAAGATGAAACAATGCGGAAAGATGAAACAATGCGGAAAGATGAAACAATGCGGAAAGATGAAACAATGCGGAAAGATGAAACAATGCGGAAAGATGAAACAATGCGGAAAGATGAAACAATGCGGAAAGATGAAACAATGCGGAAAGATGAAACAATGCGGAAAGATGAAACAATGCGGAAAGATGAAACAATGCGGAAAGATGAAACAATGCGGAAAGATGAAAGATGAAAGAATGCGGAAAGATGAAAGATGAAACAATGCGGAAAGATGAAAGATGAAACAATGCGGAAAGATGAAAGATGAAAGAATGCGGAAAGATGAAAGATGAAACATTGCGGAAAGATGAAAAATGAAACAATGCGGAAAGATGAAAGATGAAAGAATGCGGAAAGATGAAAGATGAAAGAATGCGGAAGGATGAAAGATGAAACAATGCGGAAAGATGAAAGATGAAACAATGCGGAAAGATGAAAGATGAAACAATGCGGAAAGATGAAAGATGAAAGAATGCGGAAAGATGAAAGATGAAAGAATGCGGAAAGATGAAAGATGAAAAAATGCGGAAAGATGAAAGATGAAACAATGCGGAAAGATGAAACAATGCGGAAAGATGAAAGATGAAACAATGCGGAAAGATGAAAGATGAAACAATGCGGAAAGATGAAAGATGAAACAATGCGGAAAGATGAAACAATGCGGAAAGATGAAAGATGAAACAATGCGGAAAGATGAAAGATGAAACAATGCGGAAAGATGAAACAATGCGGAAAGATGAAACAATGCGGAAAGATGAAAGATGAAAGAATGCGGAAAGATGAAAGATGAAACAATGCGGAAAGATGAAAGATGAAACAATGCGGAAAGATGAAAGATGAAAGAATGCGGAAGATGAAAGATGGAACAATGCGGAAAGATGAAAGATGAAACAATGCGGAAAGATGAAAGATGAAACAATGCGGAAAGATGAAAGATGAAACAATGCGGAAAGATGAAAGATGAAAAAATGCGGAAAGATGAAAGATGAAACAATGCGGAAAGATGAAAGATGAAAGAATGCGGAAAGATGAAAGATGAAACAATGCGGAAAGATGAAAGATGAAACAATGCGGAAAGATGAAAGATGAAACAATGCGGAAAGATGAAAGATGAAAGAATGCGGAAAGATGAAAGATGAAACAATGCGGAAAGATGAAAGATGAAACATTGCGGAAACATGAAAGATGAAACAATGCGGAAAGATGAAAGATGAAAGAATGCGGAAAGATGAAAGATGAAACAATGCGGAAAGATGAAAGATGAAACAATGCGGAAAGATGAAAGATGAAACAATGCGGAAAGATGAAAGATGAAACAATGCGGAAAGATGAAACAATGCGGAAAGATGAAACAATGCGGAAAGATGAAACAATGCGGAAAGATGAAACAATGCGGAAAGATGAAACAATGCGGAAAGATGAAACAATGCGGAAAGATGAAACAATGCGGAAAGATGAAACAATGCGGAAAGATGAAACAATGCGGAAAGATGAAACAATGCGGAAAGATGAAAGATGAAAGAATGCGGAAAGATGAAAGATGAAACAATGCGGAAAGATGAAAGATGAAACAATGCGGAAAGATGAAAGATGAAAGAATGCGGAAAGATGAAAGATGAAACATTGCGGAAAGATGAAAGATGAAACAATGCGGAAAGATGAAAGATGAAAGAATGCGGAAAGATGAAAGATGAAAGAATGCGGAAAGATGAAAGATGAAACAATGCGGAAAGATGAAAGATGAAACAATGCGGAAAGATGAAAGATGAAACAATGCGGAAAGATGAAAGATGAAAGAATGCGGAAAGATGAAAGATGAAAGAATGCGGAAAGATGAAAGATGAAAAAATGCGGAAAGATGAAAGATGAAACTATGCGGAAAGATGAAAGATGAAAGAATACGGAAAGATGAAAGATGAAACAATGCGGAAAGATGAAAGATGAAACAATGCGGAAAGATGAAAGATGAAACAATGCGGAAAGATGAAAGATGAAACAATGCGGAAAGATGAAACAATGCGGAAAGATGAAACAATGCGGAAAGATGAAACAATGCGGAAAGATGAAACAATGCGGAAAGATGAAAGATGAAACAATGCGGAAAGATGAAAGATGAAAGAATGCGGAAAGATGAAAGATGAAAGAATGCGGAAAGATGAAAGATGAAACATTGCGGAAAGATGAAAGATGAAACAATGCGGAAAGATGAAAGATGAAAGAATGCGGAAAGATGAAAGATGAAAGAATGCGGAAAGATGAAAGATGAAACAATTCGGAAAGATGAAAGATGAAACAATGCGGAAAGATGAAAGATGAAACAATGCGGAAAGATGAAAGATGAAAGAATGCGGAAAGATGAAAGATGAAAGAATGCGGAAAGATGAAAGATGAAAAAATGCGGAAAGATGAAAGATGAAACAATGCGGAAAGATGAAAGATGAAACAATGCGGAAAGATGAAAGATGAAAGAATGCGGAAAGATGAAAGATGAAACAATGCGGAAAGATGAAAGATGAAACATTGCGGAAAGATGAAAGATGAAACAATGCGGAAAGATGAAAGATAAAAGAATGCGGAAAGATGAAAGATGAAACAATGCGGAAAGATGAAAGATGAAACAATGCGGAAAGATGAAAGATGAAACAATGCGGAAAGATGAAAGATGAAACAATGCGGAAAGATGAAAGATGAAACAATGCGGAAAGATGAAACAATGCGGAAAGATGAAACAATGCGGAAAGATGAAACAATGCGGAAAGATGAAACAATGCGGAAAGATGAAACAATGCGGAAAGATGAAAGCTGAAAGAATGCGGAAAGATGAAAGATGAAACAATGCGGAAAGATGAAAGATGAAACAATGCGGAAAGATGAAAGATGAAAGAATGCGGAAAGATGAAAGATGAAACATTGCGGAAAGATGAAAGATGAAACAATGCGGAAAGATGAAAGATGAAAGAATGCGGAAAGATGAAAGATGAAAGAATGCGGAAAGATGAAAGATGAAAGAATGCGGAAAGATGAAAGATGAAACAATGCGGAAAGATGAAAGATGAAACAATGCGGAAAGATGAAAGATGAAACAATGCGGAAAGATGAAAGATGAAAGAATGCGGAAAGATGAAAGATGAAAGAATGCGGAAAGATGAAAGATGAAAAAATGCGGAAAGATGAAAGATGAAACAATGCGGAAAGATGAAAGATGAAAGAATACGGAAAGATGAAAGATGAAACAATGCGGAAAGATGAAAGATGAAACAATGCGGAAAGATGAAAGATGAAACAATGCGGAAAGATGAAAGATGAAACAATGCGGAAAGATGAAAGATGAAACAATGCGGAAAGATGAAACAATGCGGAAAGATGAAACAATGCGGAAAGATGAAACAATGCGGAAAGATGAAACAATGCGGAAAGATGAAACAATGCGGAAAGATGAAAGATGAAAGAATGCGGAAAGATGAAAGATGAAACAATGCGGAAAGATGAAAGATGAAACAATGCGGAAAGATGAAAGATGAAAGAATGCGGAAAGATGAAAGATGAAACATTGCGGAAAGATGAAAGATGAAACAATGCGGAAAGATGAAAGATGAAAGAATGCGGAAAGATGAAAGATGAAAGAATGCGGAAAGATGAAAGATGAAACAATGCGGAAAGATGAAAGATGAAACAATGCGGAAAGATGAAAGATGAAACAATGCGGAAAGATGAAAGATGAAAGAATGCGGAAAGATGAAAGATGAAAGAATGCGGAAAGATGAAAGATGAAAAAATGCGGAAAGATGAAAGATGAAACAATGCGGAAAGATGAAAGATGAAACAATGCGGAAAGATGAAAGATGAAAGAATGCGGAAAGATGAAAGATGAAACAATGCGGAAAGATGAAAGATGAAACATTGCGGAAAGATGAAAGATGAAACAATGCGGAAAGATGAAAGATAAAAGAATGCGGAAAGATGAAAGATGAAACAATGCGGAAAGATGAACGATGAAACAATGCGGAAAGATGAAAGATGAAACAATGCGGAAAGATGAAAGATGAAACAATGCGGAAAGATGAAAGATGAAACAATGCGGAAAGATGAAACAATGCGGAAAGATGAAAGATGAAACAATGCGGAAAGATGAAAGATGAAACAATGCGGAAAGATGAAAGATGA